>JAVJAQ010005439.1:0-188439 GCA_032362365.1 Zygogramma bicolorata
CGCTCCTCAGATATGTAACTGAATATGTAATCACTCCAATGAGTCATCTTTTGAACGAATCGTTTATCAGCGGATGTTTCCCCACATTGTTAAAGCAAGCTATCATCAGACCTATCCAGAAAAAAGGTGATACCACTGAACTATCCAATTATGAAGAAAAGACACTTCTCTCGGTTTTTTCCGAAGATTTTTGAAAAAACCTACTATTTACAATTATCAAGGTACTTGGATGGAAATAAATATTATATTTGTAATCAGTTTGGCCTCAGAGCGCTATCATTCAACAAGTGTACAAGTGTGATTGTTAGCAATCTCGATCAAAACAGAACTACTGCAGTGTACTGTTTGGTTTGAAACGGGCTGCAAAAACTTAATAATTTTGGGATTCGTGGGAATATTCTACAATGGCTAGACTCCTTCCTTAATGGACGGACACTAAATAGTCCAAATTACATGTGATAATAATAAGAAATGTTTCTCTAGTAGATCACAATCAGCAATTCAATTTGATTACCGATTAGAAGATAATATGTTAGTTAAAAAACAAGAATGTAAAGATTTGGGTATATTATTAGACAACAAGCTTTGTTTTAATAAAAATGTGAATTATGTATTCCAAAGAGCGTACAAAATGCTTGGTTTTATTGCGAGGTCATCAACAAATTTTTCCCCTTACACTATAAAAGTTTTATATTGCTCTCTAGTCAGATACATTGTTGAATACAATACCATAATTTAGAATCCATGCTATGACAAATATATTCATCAAATGGGAAATGTACAAAGAAAATTTCTGAAAATCACAGCTTACAAACTAGGTCTAGTTGTTGGTGAATGAAACTACAATAAAGTAATGAACTTGATTAGCCTACCCATTCTAAGTGATCGCAGGATTATGACATCGTTGGTTTATCTCTTCAAAATTATCTCTGGCATAATCGATTCTCCGAAAATTCTCTCTATTATGCCATTCAATGTTCCAATTAGGCAAACCAGACAAAAAACTCATTCGTTGTACCACATCACTCAACTAACTATGGTTTTTATACACCCATCTCAAATTTGTTGAGATTGGGAAATATATATTGTCATGGTGTTGATTTCTTATGCGAAAATCCAAATATTTTTTAAAAACAAATAGCTAGATTGTTGTTTAATTGATTTTTATTTATGATTATTGATGATGTTGTAAAATTGAAATTTCATTATTTTTTTATGTTTATATATTTCAGATATTATTATATTTTTGTATTCTGATGTGATTTCAATGTGATATAGTGCATAGGTTACACGTCGCAACATATTTGTTATTTCTTAACTGTATTGGGGTAACCCGTTTATAAATAAATAATTCAGTGTACGAATCTTCCTCCATAGTAAAAAATGGTGTGCCCCAAGGTAGCTTACTTGGGCCACTCCTTTTTATATTCTTCATTAATGATATAATTGGATCGTTTGGAGGTCACTATTCGTCTCTCTTTGCGGATGATACGGTTGTAGCATCATCATCAATTTCGATGATCTGAGTGTTGCTACATCTACTTCGGTTCAGAAAATGAAAAATTATTGTTCTCCTAATGGTTTGGTATTGAATGAAACCAAAAAAGATTCGACTATTTTTTTAGTTTGTAAAGTTTTTTGGAGTTACCTATGACAGGCTCTGAAACAGAACCCTGTGGAACACATGCCGAATTGAAGTATAGTTTTATGCAAGGTCACCGACTAATTCGAGTGGCCCATCTAGATGCCATCAGAGTGCACCGTGGGCGCAGAGCCTAGGGTCAATATTCAGCGTGAAAAGTCCGAGGACCGCGTCTAAAAATAGCCGAATCTGGGCCAGAGGGGGCCCGCCCCCGAAAACCGACCGCGGGAGGACGTCGCGACTTTCTGGAGCCAGCTTCCAGCGTCTTCGACGTCGCTCATCTCGCCCACGGACGGGGTGCAGCTAGCTGTGGCCGGATTCAATGACGCGATCGCCGGTTGTTTTGGAGCGTCATCGCCGGTTCGGTGTTTACGTCGAGAGACCGACTACGGTTTTCGTTTGTTTTGGGAACGTCGGATTCTCACTAGTTATACCATTGTTTTTAGAGATTGAGATGGCTATATACTGGTGCTTTCAGTGTTGCGATATTGTTCCAGACAAACCTGTAGATAGGGTGTATTTGTTCAAAGTTACGCCTTAAGGGTGCGCTTGCGGTTGAAATTCCTACAAATTTTCGAGATCACTCGATCCATGGAACACGTTGTTGCAAATACAGATCACTTTTGATTGGAGCAGAGAATAGAGCACGAGATCAATCTGACGTTTGATGAAAACAAACTTCATCTTCAATGACCTACCTTCAAGAATCATCTCACGTTCTAGTTTATTCAATAACCATTTGTAAATTACGTAGTGATCAAAAAAAAAACACAAGAGAAGTTTGCTGGCAACAACATTCTAGAGTGTAGACGCGTTCTGAATATTATAGAAATGCAGTGATATGTGTTTTAGACATTTTCAGTTCAACCCAGAAGATTATGAAAAATAATGATGATGTCACTCACCAGAAAGAATGGCATTTTCTCACTTCACATATCCATAAAATTTGATGACAATTCTCACTCCTATTCGCTCACACGTATTAACGTGAATAATATTCGGCTGAATTGTGATACTACTTTTAAGCCGAGCTTTCGAATTGAGATCACAATATTATATTGCTCAAATGAAAATACCATCTAATTTTTTCAGCACAAAATTCAAAATTCAAAATTCGCAACGACATAGCCATTTGGCAACACAGAACGTGCACATGACTGCCATCTCAACTACGGTGTCTACGTCATCAATTCTTGATCGAGTAGGCCAGATCGGTCGTCTCATTTGCTGACAATTGGGAAGTTCATCATCCAGATACGCCTCTATCGGAAAATATTTGAACTATTTCATCACGTAAAACAAAAACAAACTTCTGAATGTGAAATTATGGTACACTTCTCTAACACATTCACACACTGATTAGCCTATACATTATCACTACTTTCATTCGGGTTTGAAGGCCGTCGTTTTTTGGAATTTCTTCCTGACGTTTCGCTGGCTCGAGTGGCTAGCTTCTTCAGATGTTCATTCATCTTGGAATTCACTCCGATGACAGTTCTCTATCGTATTCTTAGTTATTTGTCTTTTATCAGTTGTGGCCTTCAATTATTAATTGTTTTCCGTTTGTTTAGTATTTTATCTACACCCGTACTCTAATAATACACTTATATGCCCACCACCCGTTTTATAATGAAATCCATTACGATACAGATTTTCATTACGATACAGATTTTCAACCAATAGAAACCCATTATTTTTCAATCAAGCATGATGTGCAAGCTTTGCATTTTGACGTTTGTCAAGTCAAAATCACTAGGTATTGAATTTTTGAAGAATTTAGTCAATTTTCGATAATCAAATGAAAATGTCTTATAGCAGTGATATAGAAGAATTACCAGCGACTCCACAGATGTCTTAGACAATAAAAAAATACAATCGAAAAGATTATATTTTTCATTTGACGAATGCAACACATATGTTGTTATTTTCTTCATAGTCGAATGAGCTTTCATGGCCGAGTGGTAAGTGGCGCGGTCAATGATCACAAACGTCCCAGGTTCCAGACCACAGCAGAGACTTTTTTTTAATTTTTTTTCTTCTCATTGTTGTATTTTCTGTGGTTATACCATTGATTATAATTCTGTAGAATTTTTCAAAGAAATACGATTGATTACTTACTATTATTGTGTATATAAATACCTAATATTATAACATTTTTAGTTATTCATTATTTATTGGGTGTAGTTAAAATAGCGTATGCAACTCTCATGTAATGGTTATTAATACACTCGCATAAACCATACGAAACTCACCTTCGGCTCGTCTCATAATATACTATAATTCGAGTGTCGTTTTAAATAGTGTCACATAATGGATATAAAACGCTATTGTATTATTTGTGGACGAAATAATCAATCATCTATTCATCTATATCAAGTTCCGATGGTTAGTACAAAACATTCAATACACATGTACTCAACTTATTCTGAAACTGGCAAAACAAAGTTCATCCAGCTCAGTTTTTACTGTGGTAGAAGTTATATTCGTGTTATTTGCTGCCATAATATCCTGCACTACATCACTCTTCCTAAGGAATTGAAATTACTCAGGTTGATCTGGACAATGGACAGTCCAATTCATTATTATAAAACACTTTAATGATTGAGTAATACTTCGGTCGCTATAGGCACCTTTTTTTTTGAAATTTTCTCTGGGGAACTTACGCATTTCGGTCACCTCTACAAAATATCCCAATAAAATTTTTGGCGGTCTCTTATAGTTTCGGAGATATAGGTCCATTTTCACAATTTTTCACATCAATTTTCCGTCGTTTGAACACACAGAATTCTTCCTCCTTCTGATAAAACACTCTCATATTTACTCGTTCTCAACATTTTCCACTAACATGGACGGCTTTGATTGAGATGATGTATGTCTTCAGATTGGATGCGTTCCGAGGAAATCTAGCCTATATGTTCTTTATTTTCACCAATTGTAGTTACCCGAAAATACTGTTTTGATGCTGAATTATAGTATACTCTTGCATATATATAACATTAGGTTTGAGTCACTGGAAAATAGTTTTTTTAGGGTAGAAACTTATAGTGTTTTATTTTTCATATGCATTCCGATTTGGTGCATTTCGGAAAATTCTAATATATAAATTAGACATACAACAGAATACCGTTTGAATACTTAAAGCAGTAAGGTGGGGGAAAAGCTAATTATTGGTGGAAAATATTGAGCTAGTTGCCAGAAACATCCCACTTTGATATCCACCCTCAAACCTTGTGGTTTTTTCCTGTGGCACGTTTTAGCCCCTCAAAATCAATTTTTCGCGATTATCTCGATAAAATGAACTCACAGGAATATGAATTCTGATCTAAAATTGTTTCTCGTGAAATTCTACATAGAATGGGCTACTTGAAAGTCAGTCTAAGCCTCATCTCAAGCTTTGTGAGGGATGAACAGTTTCGTAGTTGTGGCATATGTCTCGGAACTGAAGACCTCTAGGAAGAAATTGTGTTACAATAGTGGTTAATCATCACATTTTGACTTCTTGCATAGAATAAGAAGATTGTTGAGCGTTGGTTTCATACATAAGCATTATATACGAGTATCCAAGTGGTTGATAAAATATCAACATACGTATTCGTAGATGATAACAAACCATTTGCAATTCACTAAACATGATGGGGAACCGGGAATGAAACAGATAGAATATCTTCGAAATACATGTGTTGTGAATGAAATGCAAAAACATGTCGATTTTAATTTAAAGGAGGGCATCCTCCTATCATAACCTCAACTGATATACCTCTCCCTCACCCCTTGGTCACTATCACTCGAACAATATGAATAGCGAGTCAGTGTGACACATCATCAAATAGGTAATTTCGTAAGGAATTCAGCCGTATCAATTTTCATTACCTAACTTTCCATTTTGGCGCCCTCTTGTGGGACAAATATTTGGACAAGGACAAGGTTTGTGAGTGGGAATTTTAATGCGTTGTATCTGGCACCTAACTCACATTATGCACCAATGATTATCTTCCCCCCCCCTCCTAAAATGCATGGAATCACATTTTTAGTGGAATATTCGCCTATATTATGTGTAGATATTTCCTATTTGAATCAAATTTCATATGCTCGGTATACAAATTGAGCAAGAAAAAGTGATTTCAACCCAGTACCGGACATGCCTTATAGGGGTGGGAAAAGCTGTTTGAGATGGACTTCATCTTGCTTTTTGCTTGCTTTTTGTGAAAGAACCAAACGTCTTTGAATGATATACACGTACCTATCAACAGAGAATTTTTTTATTTCACCTCTTTCAGAGAGGTTGTGATTTCTATTTTTTGAGAAGAAGGAAAAGCCTTTGAACTCCATTCTCTCTACAAATATACCCAAGTTTCTACTTTCCGAGATCCCCATGGTTAGAGTTGAATCTGGAATAACTATTATATCTGTCCTTATTACAATTGGCAAGAATGAATTCTTCGGAGTTGAAATGAAATTAAAACCCATAACGCACAGAAGAAACTGATAATCTATCAATTTTGTTACACGAAGTCCTGAAGATGGTAACTTGGTTACCGAAACGCGCTATTTTTTTCAGTTATTCAAGTTTGTGTTCAGTTTCTTTTATCATCCAATTTTTGTACGAACGTTGTTCGTGACCCCAGTCGATAAACCCGTCTGCAAGAATAATTTTTCCACCACAGAATGGAGATATTTCCACGTAATTTTCCGAGCAATGATGTCAAGCAATGTGTAATAAGTGGAAATCAATCCCCATTGACGTCAGCTGCAATCAATCGAGTCTGATAAACAATCAGCCACGACTCTAATACCTCTGTTCTAGCTGAACGAAAAAAGTGTAATATTTCCACGATTATCGGAAATTTCTACATTGATGAGGCGATTATTTTCCTTTGGGTTGCGAGATAAAAAAGATTTTAGGTTTCATTGGGTTTCTGCAAAAAATTTAAATATGTTCGATTGTGTGATCACTAAAATATATTTAATCACTGAAAGAGTGTGAGTCCTCACGACAGATGTCTGATAAATCTCGGGTTTGTTAGCCATGGTATGGAGATAGTGAATTGTTTCGAGTTCATTGTGGAAGAAGTATTTGAATCTGAATCAAATTTGCATACAACTTTTCCCATGGAAGCACCTTTCATGTTCATTTAACATACACAAAAGTAGCTTCTGAAATCCATTTTTTATGTATTTGGAGATCAAATTAGAAGAAAAAATTGAAAACTCCATATACTTTCTCTTGGCGATGTTTCGGAAGCTAGTCTGCCTCCTTTTTCAAGCCTTTTTGAAATTAGGCATTCTAGATACTTGTCAACATCTTGTTAAATCAGAATTTCTATGTTCCAAACGATTGCATTCACAATCCAATGCCAGACAGCTGTTTCGACCTACCAGGTCTCATCAGTGACACTTGGCTGGATTGTGAACACAAACATTTACCATGCCCCCCCCCCGGGGTTGAGCGCCCAGGATGACGTGATGCCATATCCAGTTGCCTGGATACGAGACCTTGCCGTCCTCCATTTTCCTTCCACCCCCGCCCCCTTAGGAGCGGACCTCAACCTGCAGCAAGATTGAAATCTAACCCGCTTTGGTTGGAAATCAGCCTTTAGGTGCTATTGCTTCCTTTCTATTTGTTTGCTCACAAACATTTCGAACTATCTACTCCTTACGAAGTAAGTCTCTGAAAACTGATGCAGACGGTGTAAACCTTCAAGGGGCAACGCCATCTGCTGGGTGACGACCAAAGTCTCAAACTCTCACTGTCCAAGACAGAGGAGACCTCTTCTCTTCTTGTCAAATGATGAAATGAACCAATACGGCGGCATCTGTCCCCCAGAAACTTTCGCTTGTTTTGTCTCAAGAGAGTGTGATTTCCATGGTAAAACTGTTGTTTGCCACCCAGGCATCACGTGATCTGGATTGCCTAATTTCTATCGAAATGAAAATTTTTTGGTTAATAGTGTCACAATGTCCATACCAATTGTTCATTTTCACACAACCTACTTCGAATTGAATCATCTCAGGCCAACTTTCTTTTTCTAAAGAGGCATCGAAGCAATCTCTTCATTCCCGTTTTACAAAATGCAAGTGGTCTCTCTGAGGTTCCTTTTGGTTTCTTTCTGCCATAAGTTAATTAATATTGTCCATGTTTGTACCATTTGTCGATAATAATATGCGTTCAGCTAATTTCATCTTATCTATTTCTCGTCTTTTCAAGTTGTTTGTATGATCAGGATAATATAAACACAATATTTTCAATTATGTTTCGCATTTAGAGGTTTGTTTCCACTCATTGGGGATCTGATCGTGTTATCTGTTTCGAATATTGTTCTTACTGTTACGATATTCCTCTGGGTTCGTCGATCAAAACACCAAACAACACTAAACTTCTTTTATTATAACTCTCTTTCACAATACAATACAACACAATCACTTAAATCGCTTCGATAACTTTCCAATGCTCGCTACTAAAACTCTCTGTACTAAAAATTCTCCACCTTCGCACTAAGCAATAACAAAACTCTTTCCACTTAGCTCTACTAAACTCTCGTCACTTAGCTCTGAATACAAATTCTCTTCCCGCAGCGAAACCTGTCCCGTATATATATCTGCGTGTCAATCGAGAATCGTCGAGAGAAGCCCCGATGACGCGTCTCGAATTCTCTAGGCGGCATTACGGTTTCTAGGAAAATGACGTCCGCTACTACGCGATTCCCCATCTGCGTTTACGATCTGGTCAGGACCGGCGCTAGGACGTAACATTATCCCCCTCTCAATTTTGATCGTCCCGATCAAATAATATCTCTTCATTCCCATTGTAACATTTTAGCCTCTCTAGGTGTACGACTTTCATTTTTGTTCTAGGCCTACGTTGAACCCTGTCCACCAAATCATTCATCCTGCGACGAGGGTTGTACAGCCACACCAGATCTCCATCTTGAAATCTGCCAGTATTTGTCTTCCGATAGTACCGCGCCTTCCTCCAGTCAATACGCTCTGGCATCTCTTGTTGTTTACTGAATGGAACACTTCTTGATGGTTGTTGAATCGATTGGACTTGGCCAATGTTGACTTTCTGTTTGACCAAGTCAGCCCTTCCAGTTGCTTTCATCTCGGAGATGTCACTTGTACCTCCAACGCGACACCTGGCGGCTCTTACAAGGATGGCTTTTTCTGACTTCACCCGGACTTGCTCGGAATCCGATGGCTGCACGCTGCATTCAGGGACATTATTCTCTGTGACACGAGCTACTTCCTTCGACAATGCAGGGATTCTCGCAGTTTTCAATAATCGCAGTTTGGCAGGTTTCGTCCTTTCCGTTGGAGTTGGCGGCGGTTTTACGGAAATTCCTGATGTGGCAACCCTGTCTTGGCGATCTTGGTTCCTGAGAAATGCTATCTGCTTTTCGACTCTCTTTTCTAGTCCTTTCATCTCCTCTCGCACTGATTCCACTTTCTTATTGACATCTTCCTTCAGTTCTCCTTTTAGTTCTTCCATTTGTACTTTGGTTTCATGTGAAACATGCTTGAAGAACTTGTCCTGATTTTCTAGAACTTCCTGGAAGTCTGCTTCTCGTTGTTTTTCTATCAGCTCTATTTCATTTTTTCGTTGTTCTAGAATTTTCTGGAGGTCTTCTCGTTCTTCTCTCTGTTCTTCGAGAACTTACTGGAGTGCTTCTTCCCGTTCTTTCCTTTCATTATCGAGAATTTTCTGGAGTGCTTCTTCTCGTTCTTTCTTTTCAACTTCTCGTTCTTCCTTTTCAGCTTCTCGCTCTTTTCTCTGCTCTTGGAGAATTTTCTGGAGTGTATCTTCCCGTTCTCTCTTTTCATTTTCGAGAATTTTCCTGAGCGATTCTTCTCGTTCTTGTTATTCCTCCTGCCGTCACTTTTCCGCCAATTCTTTTTCCTCCAGCCGTCGCTTTTCATCTTCCTGTCGTCGCTTTTCCTCTAATTCTTTCTCCTCAAGCCGACGCTTTTCATCTTCCTGTCGTCGTCTTTCCCAATCCGCAAATTGGTTTTGCATAAATTTTCAACATATCCTCCATCGTATCGTAAGATGTACTTCTCGTATTAACCATAAATTGTTTTTATTCACCAGCAAAAATTTCACTTCCGACACCACTGTTACGATTTCTCCCTTGGAAAATCCCAATTCTGACAACACTGTTACGATATATCCCTGAGTTCGTCGATTAAAACACCAAACAACACTAAACTTCTTTTATTATAACTCTCTTTCACAATACAATACAACACAAAATTACTTAAATCGCTTCGATAACTTTCCAATGCTCGCTACTAAAATTCTCTGTACTAAAAAATCTCCACCTTCGCACTAAGCAATAACAAAACTCTTTCCACTTAGCTCTACTAAACTCTCGTCACTTAGCTCTGAATACAAATTCTCTTCCCGCAGCGAAACCTGTCCCGTATATATATCTGCGTGTCAATCGAGAATCGTCGAGAGAAGCCCCGATGACGCGTCTCGAATTCTCTAGGCGGCATTACGGTTTCTAGGAAAATGACGTCCGCTACTACGCGATTCCCCATCTGCGTTTACGATCTGGTCAGGACCGGCGCTAGGACGTAACATTACTTTGAATCTATCACCCATGAGTTTCATCATTGATCTGAGAAATTTGTCGAATATTGGTGTTTGCTTTATACGAACCCCTTTCAAACTTTTGGATGGTTTTATTAACAGATTCATTGAGGTAAGCATTTTCTCGGAGTACATTTTTATGGTATCTATTTCTCTGTCTCGAATCTCTGGGTTTAATCACATGATTCGTGCTCTGTCATAGAGACTTTTGGTACCACCTTTCTAAACACTGATTTGTGTGAGTGTTTTTACTGAAAACACTTGTGTCGAAATAAATTAAGGTTTTTTAACTAGAACATCAAGAAAAAAAAAGTTGATTATTGCTCCCAATTCTCTTGGTGAAATTTAAGTTTACTGTAGTTTCTCTTTTGTTTTCTTCGAAGTTTTCTGTGTTTCTAAACCACCACAATCTGAAAAAATTACTATTAATGTTGGAATATTCACCAGTGTACAAGGGTAAACTCTTATCTACCCAGACAAGTTGCAGCGTGAATTAAAAACAGTTCCTTTTGGATGAAAAATGTCCAATTTATTTTTTGTTAATATGTACTGGAATAATTATTGCTCTTTTTAGAACAGTGGGAAAGATACCTTGTATTAGAATCAGTCTCTAATACAAGGTATCTTTCCCACTGTTCTAAAAAGAGCAATAATTATTCCAGTACATAAAAAAGGAAGTGTGACGGAAATTGACAATTATAGGCAAATATCCTTACTCTGCTCCATATCAAAACTCTTTGAAAAAGTAGTTTCGATAAGAATTATGGACAATTTGGAAAATAATAATGTTTTATGCAAATCTCAGCATGGCTTTAGAAAAAAAAATCTGTTGAAACAGCTTCTTACCATCTGATGAGCTTTATATATCGAGAGATTGATGATAAAAAATATGTCCTTTCTCTATTTTTTGACTTATCGAAGGCTTTCGATACTGTGTGCTCGGAGTTCTTAATTCCCAAATTATCTAGATTGGGTTTCCCGAAAAATATAATAAACTGGTTACTATCATATATGAGTGAAAGAAACATGACGGTACTTTGTAATGGGTCACAGTCATCGTCTAAAAATATTAAACTCGGTGTGCCTCAAGGCTCGGTCCTAGGCCCTCTACTCTTCCTCCTATATGTAAATGACTTACCGCAATATATAGTAGACGGGCATATTACTATGTTTGCTGATGACACCACTATAACTCTATCGGGACAAAATGTTGAGCAGCTTATCTGCAAATCAGAGAGTATTGTCGACCAGTTCAGTGCATGGTGTCAAAGAAATAAACTTATTTTGAATACGTCCAAGTCAGTTACGATGAGATTCCACTTTAGGAAAAATACTCCATATGATCCTGTCATCAATGAGATTGAGAATTCTATGGAAGTGAAATTTCTGGGTACCTACTTGGATGCTGATCTAAACTGGGACAAACAAGTAGATCATACATGCTCAAAGATCAATAAAGCATACTATGCCATAAAGAAGCTGAAATCAACTTTGAATGAATCAGCATTACTCAGCATTTATTATGCGATGGTATATACTCATATCAATTTTAATATTATGACGTGGGGTAGGGCGAAGGAGTTTACGAGAGTTTTTATTGCCCAGAAAAGAATAGTGAGGCTCATATTCAATATGAATTACAGGGACAGTTGCCGTCATATCTTTGTAGAGAAAAAAATCTTAACAGCACCTTCCATATATATTTTGAAATGTATAACGTTTGCTAGGCAAAACTTGAATCTCTTCACGGAAAATGCCACTATACATAATTATAATACCAGGAATGGAGAGTTATTGAGAATTCCTCAATATCGCATGACACTGTTTAAGAAGTCTCCAGAGTACAATGCTATCTTGTGCTACAACAAATTACCGGATGAATTTAAAAGGGTCTCAAATGACTTGAAATTCCACAAAGATGTTAAAAACCTTCTATTAGAAAAGTGCTATTATAGTTGCCAGGACTTCCTAAGTGACGATCTCTCAATCAACTCAAACTTAACTTGATATCTTTTTTGTTATTTTCAACAACAATTGATTTAGATCACACATATTATCTTCATTTTTTTTTGTGTTCTATTATGATGAGGAATGATAAAGAATTTAGACTATATATGTTTATATACTCATGTTTTATCGATGTGTTTGAACTCTCTTTTTTTTAGGGTTGTGAATGATAAGAAATTTTAGACTATACCTACCTATAATATTTTTACATATTAATGTTTTGTCAATTTTTAAACTCTTTTAAAGTGTTATGAGTATAAACTGTATATTCAGCTTTTTCTCTTGTTTGTTGACCATGTTCTCTGAATGTTATTGTCCTCTTTTGCTTATAGTTCATAGTACATTTACCTTGACTTACCACATATACCAAGTGTATCAAAAATGGTTAATAAATATTATTATTATTATTATTATTATTATTATTATATGCTGGAAAAATTCATAACCGTTATATTGTCCTATTACAAATATATCATCAATGTATCTCGAACACAGTGTAGAATAGGGGATAGTGGAGACCCCATTGCCATTCTAAATGTTTGTGAATAAATATCATCCCCTAGCTGAAAATATGTCGTTTTTAAACAAGCTTTAAACACTTCCATGATTTCATTTAGGCCGAATTTGGATTCATTTGTAGGATAAACATCATTCATTTTGTTAATCCTGAAGAAATTAATAATTATTTCGCTTCGGTATTTATTGATGATGATATTGATAACGACCTTTTAAAATACTACGATAGTAATAAATACCCCAAATTGAAAAATCAAGAGGATATGTTCACATTAAAATTCATATCTGTTGAACAAATGAAACAAGTATTATCTACCATAAAATCAAATGCCACAGGGTTTGATGGTTTGTCCATCAATATGATCAACTATTGTAGTCCGTTTATAGACAGTTATATCACCCATATTTTGAATTGTTGTTTAGAAAAATGTTATTGTCCTAATTTTTAGAAAATTGCTATCGTCAGACCTTTGAGTAAAGTTTCGAACCCACAGAACTTCACCGACCTCCGTCCAATAAGTATTCTCTCTACGCTTTCCAAAATACTAGAAAAACTCATCCATCTTCAAGTGAGTTTATATCTGAAGGAAAATTATATTATTCCAGATTGTCAAGCCGGGTTCAGGAGTGGGTATAGTACAACAGCAGCCCTCGTTCAGGTTACAGATGACATAATTCGTAACTCTGATAATAAAGAGTTGACAGCTCTAGTTGCCTTGGATTTCTCTAAGGCATTCGATACCATAAATCATACATTATTGTGTTTCAAATTGAAATATTATGGATTTTCTGATGAGGTTGTCTTACTATTTCTTTGATATCTGATGAATCGCTGTCAAACGGTATATTATAAAAATGAAATGTCGTCAGCACGAAATGTTACTTCTGGTGTGCCTCAAGACTCAATTTTAGGACCGTTACTCTTCATAATCTACACTAGTGATATCTTGACCTCTATACAATATTCTAAAGTTCAGGCTTATGCAGATGATACGCAATTATATACCAACCTAAACATCCACAACTATGGAACTATTCAAAGCCTCATCAATTCTGACCTACAAACCATCTCTAATTTAGCAACGCAACACGATTTAAAATTGAATAAAAACAAAATGTCACTTGATGCTTTTCGTTAATAAAAAGAATAGGGCTATTATCTCACAACATCTCACAATTATAATTGATGACACCATACTTTCTTTTGTGAATTCTATCAAAAACCTGGGTATTATTTTTGACTCTGATCTGAAATTTAATTTGCATTTGAATGATTTGCTCAAAAAATCGTTTAGTATTCTTAAACTGATTTACTCAAATAGACATTTTTCAGTCAACCAATCAGGAAACTTCTCACCGAGTCGTTGGTCTTATCACGGTTCAACTATGGTGATATTGTGTACAGTAATCTTTTGAGTAAATTTGATTTGAATCGGAGACAGAAGGTACAGAACTTCTGTTAGCGATTTGTCTATTCTCTGAGAAAATACGATCATGTCTCTATTAAAATCATCGAATTGAAATGGTTGACAGTGAATAATCGTACCAATTATAATTTCTGCAACTTTTTGTACAAAGTTTTTAGTAACGAAATTCCCTCGTCACTTTACAATGAACTGATTCCTAGGTCTTCGATACATTCATTGGAGGTGAGATCAAAAAACAAACTGCATGTTCCTCGTCATAAAACGTCCTTGTTTCAGAGATCGTTCACTTATCTTCCCGTAAAATTCTACAACTCCCTGTTAATCAACTTTATGCAACTCTCGAGGAGAGGGATGGGAATCGCTCTGAAAAAACACTTCCTGAATACCAACTAACATGAACTAGAATCCCTTTCCTTGAAGTTTATATAAGCCTACTTACCTTCACTATATTTCATCCAGGTACCCATATTATAAACCATTGTTATGCGAATTGTTTATACATCTTTTCTTTCTCCCCATTTATCACATTAGCTGATTCGAACTGTTCATTTTAGGTAAAGTGTAAGAGTAGCCTTTGGCTAAACTGCGCCTCTTTTATACCTTCACTAATAAAAATGATTTATTATTATTATTTTGTTTCGCAATGGCTAGAGTTTTGTCGATAGGTACATTCGAAAATAAATTCACTACAAAACTAGAATAATAGTGTTCTTATTTATATACATCTCCTTATGTCCAGCATATGGATCAAAAACTCGTAGTAGATATTCGGCCAAATTTTCACAAGGTGATTCGATAGAACTGACTGGGTCGTAGAGGTATGCTCGTTTTGTCAATTTTTGGTTAGCCATATAGGCCAAGAGCCAGAGCAAAAAAAGTAGGTTCATAATGCAATCTTCTACAGAATTGATTTTCTTGTTGGAAAATGTTTGGGGGTGTCCCCTGAATATAAATTCGTGTTGGCGGGACAGGGGGGGTTGAGCTTCAGCCGCCATCTTGGAAAACACGTTTTATCAAATATCTCGTGAACCGTGCATCGTACGACAAAAACAGGAGGGATCATTTTCGTAGATAATGAAATTCTCTTTAACTTTTATTCGAAACTTTTTTTTTTCGTATAGTGCATAGGTTTTCATTTATAGCGCGCCAAACTTTTCCCAGCATGGTTATTGCTAAATATATAGTTATCGGTTGATGAAACAGTATAAATGGCAGTATTTTGGCGCGCCATAAATAAAAACCTATGCTTTATACAAAAAAAAAGTTTCAAACAAATAAAAGTTGCAGAAAATTATCTACAAAAACGATCCTTACTGTTTTACTGTTTTTATCGTACGATGCACGGTTCACGAGATATTCGATAAAACGTGTTTTCCAAGATGGCGGCTGAAGCTCAGCCCCCCCCCGTCCCGCCAACTTGAATTTACATTCAGGGGACACCCCCGAACCTTTTCCAACAAGAATATCAATTCTGTAGAAGATTGCAGAAAAAAAGTACCTGGCTCTTGGCCTAATATAAATTTGGAGGTTTCAATGGTGTCAATTGTTTTTTTCATCAAGTCCCAAAATCTCTTCAATAACTAGAGCCTCACTCAGTTTCAAAAATAAACCGTTACCTTTTCATCGGCCATTTTCTCTGTTGCATTGACGCTCATCAGTCATGCTTATCGTTTCAAAATGCCGTCGAGTTTCGATGAGAAATACAAACTTTGCTTATATACAGCAATTTTTGTGACACAATAGAAATTGTGGTAATTTTTTTTCTTTTTTTTTCTTCAGGTATTTTTTACGAAATTCGGAACATCGAATATGCTCAGAAGAGGCACTTTTTGACGTAATGGGAGATTTTCTCATCTACCGTTTTTTCCGGAAATGACATCAACGTTTGATGTTTAGCTCAACTTGTCGAGCAAGTTGTTATGAAACAAAAAACAACTTTCGGCGTTTCGATGAACTGATATTGTTTATTTTTTTTTGAATACATTGTTGGATATCGTTTTTCTGAAATGAATCGATATTAAGAAATTCGGAGTATTGAATAATTATGCTCATAAAGAGGCACTAACAGTTGCTAGGTTAATGTTAATGACACTTTATCGAAACGCCAAAGTTGTTTTTTGTTTCATAACAACTCGCCTGACAACCGGCGAGAACCTAAATGAAGTCTAAAGGAGTTGAGTCTGGTGATCTTGCAGGCCACCTGACAGAATCATGTGTTCCAATCCACCTTTCAAATATCAACTATGGGGTATCATTGTATTCAGCAAATAATGTAGATTGCCGAAATGTGATAACATACAGGGTGATTCAATTGAAAATCGAACATTTCCGAAAAAAACGCAAGTTCAAAAAATCCCCAATTACTTCAAAAAAGTGTGTTTCCATGAACAAAATATCATCGACTGTGGAAACTATATAAAAATAGTTTAGACTACCTCACCTTCAAATTATTACGAGGACGGTCAAAATTTTTGATATCTAAGGATTATGAAACCTATATAGCATCATGTGAGGAACAAATTCTGACTAACCCTAAACATTTATGGCAGTATGTGAAATCTAAGCGAAACAGCTCGTATTCAATAAATTGTCTGAAAAAAGATAACAATTTGATTACTGATGGCAAAATGATCTGTGAGGAATTTTCTGACTTCTTTTCTGCTTCATTCAATCATACAATATCAATTGCAAATAACATTGTTTATCCAGACAACAACAGTATCACTAGTGAAAATGAGGAAAACCTCAGCATTTCCAATTATTTCATTCCTAAATCGGTTATTCTCGAAAAACTCAAGAGCTTACCTACTAAAGCTCCAGGCCCAGATGGTCTGACCACGGAGTTCATAAAAGAAAGTGCTGACCAACTTGTAGACCCATTATTTTTGATATTCAATAAGTCGATTAGAGAAGGGGTATTTCCATCTGTCTGGAAAAATGCATTTATCATCCCCATCCACAAATCTGGAGACAAGCACCAAGCGAGTAACTATAGACCAATTTCCAAACTATCTATAATAGCTAAAGTCTTTGAATCTATAGTCAGTGAATACCTATATTGTGATGTCAAAAATATCTTGAACGCAAACCAACATGGTTTCATGAAAAATAGATCCGTAGAGAGTAATTTGTTTGAATACACTGAGTATTTTCTGTGTAATCTGGATAAACGAATTCAGGTTGACTCCATTTACACCGACTTCAGCAAGGCATTTGATAAAATAAACCACAAGGTACTCATAAAAAAACTTTCCGAGGTCGGTGTCTATGGGAGTCTTCTGAAATGGTTCGAGTCGTACATAAACAGTAGATCACAGACTGTAACAATTGGTAATTTTTCATCTCGAAGTGTTCTCGTTACCTCAGGTGTTCCCCAAGGTTCCCATCTGGGACCCTTATTGTTCAACATTTATATAAATGATATTAGTTCATGTTTCAAATCCTCCAGATTTTTGATGTATGCGGATGACCTCAAAATTTTCCATACCGTTGAAAATGAAAATGATATCTCACTTATCCAACATGATATTGAACGTTTGGAAAGTTACTGTGTCAAGAACTTCCTATTTCTTAATCTCAAAAAGTGTTTCAAAATAACTTTCACTCGGAATAAAAACATTATCGAATCTGAGTATATTCTATGTGACCAAAAAGTCAGTGCCGTCTCTGAAATTAAAGACTTGGGTGTCATTTTTGACAATAAAATGCTATTTGATAAACACATAATTCACATCTCCAATAAAGCAAATAGAATGTTGGGCTTCGTTTTACGGACATGTTTTGAATTCAAGAATATACTCACTATTCGTACTCTATATATGGCCTATATTAATAGTATTCTCAGTTTCGCTTCAGTTATATGGAACCCTAACTACCTAATTTATATCAACATGCTGGAACGTATTCAGAATAAATTTGTCAATTATATTATAAACAAAAAAATGCGTTCTGGTTCGGTCATTAGTTCTTCTGAGGTTAAACAAATGCTCAATCTCATTTCCCTAGAAAATAGACGTCACATGGCCGATTTAAGATTCATCCATAAACTATGCAATAATCAAATTGACTCTGTTTCAATCTTGCACTCCTTGACTTACAATATACCTACACATCACACCCGAGCTTATTCTTTGTTTTACACCGATGCTTCTCACACTAACTATTTTCTGAATTCTCCTCTTCACAGATGCGCAAAGACATACAACTCCATGAGCAACTTAGTAGATATCGATATTTTTTCTCACTCGTTGAACTCCTTCAATGGTGCTCTGAAAAGATATTTCATGAAAGAAAATATCCATTAATTATCACATAATTATATTCTCTCTTTGCTCACGTCTTTAACACAAGCATATATTGTATCTATTTTAGTATTAGTTGATACTGTGAATATTTAGGGAATACTGCTTTGGGTACGTCCTGTTTGTATTCCAATTGAAATGAATAAATAAATAAATAAATAAATAAAATAAACACATTCAACTTTAGGATTTTTTTTAATATACGTGAATGAATCGAGAAAAAAACGGGATTTAACGTAAGTATGTGTTACACGTCACACGGTATAATATAATATTCCTATTGCCGAAATCAATCAAAAAAATCCAATTAACAGATCGTTAATTGGCGAGCAATTCATCATGACTTTTTTGTGGCTCCTACGGGTCGCCCATTCCACAAAAAAAGTAATTTTATTCTCCTAACAAACACAATGTGACATCGTTTCAACGAAAAATAAAAATGTCTGCATATTTTTTCTTCCGAGAAAATAAATTATTCATTCATCTGAACAGAAATATGCCACTATCGCTAAACGTTCGTCCGCAGAAGGAAACTTTTATAGCTGGAAACTCCGACGAGTCAAATATGGAGGATTCGGTCTTATCGGATGAGCGAGCATCGTGAAAATAAGGATTACGGTGATGAAACGATTTATGTGTATCTGGTTATAGTTCATAAACCGGGACCGAAATATCTAGAGATGTCGTCGAGAATTCGCTAGCGACCTCTTCCAGTCCACACATCAGCAAGTATGTGCCTATAAAATAATTCTCCTTTCCCTCTGCGATAAAATTAAGGGAGAAATTGGGGAGCGGGTCCGCTAGAACGAATAGCGAAAAGCTCTCCAACAAATGAGAATCGGGTCAAGAAGTCCGTTATGTTATGTTTGTTTTTCAATCAAGTTTCTACACAGTAAAAAGTACCAGTATTAATAATTCATTTATAAGGTACAGTTTTTTGGGTGAATAACCCAGATAGCACAATGACCAATTTGGGAACAATAGGGGACAACGTTAAATCATCCGTAGGATACCGGTGGGCGTCCCAATCGTGTCACTTGGAAGCGGAAATGTTACCAAATTCCTACTTCCTAGGGCGTTCCCAAGGTGTTCTGCACAAATCACCAATATGAAACGGGGACTATATGGGATATGTTGGGGATCAAATTATGATGTTTTCAGGAGATCCTGTATGGGTCAGAAGGATATAAAGCGGACCTTGTCAGGTTAAGCTCCGGATCATTTTCTCTATTAATATGATGTCATGTGGATATCCTGTAATATATTGTTCATATTTTTTACCTTTTTTGGTTTCTATATAGGGAATATTGTGGAATGAAAGGAAACATTGAGAAATGAACAAAAGTTTATTCGTTACTAATCTTCTACAAGTCAAACAAAGGCCCGAAAACTCATTCTATAATATTATATTGATATAACACATAATTCGTCAACACAAATAAAACTTCTGAGAGAATTCAAGAAACTTTCGATACAAAAAATAAATGTATTATTATATCACAGAAAAAAAAATGAAATAAATCCCAACTATCCACTGAAATCTTCTCTTTTTATCTGTCCCTTTTTTGGCATGACGCATAGCCAGCTCTTAATTGTACCCTCCAACCAGGAGGTCTTTTTAGGGATGGTATATTCCTCTTGCCCTCTGAAATCATAATATTCAGAATTTAGAATGGAAAACAAGTTATTTGAATTCGAATACACTTTTCGTGAAACGATGATGGTAACACCAAATTATCAGAGTCTTTGAAATACCTGAATCTGGTCATTCAGTGCAGATGATTTATTCCTATGTTCACTTTGAAATAAAGGATTATCCCCCTCGGGATCTCAACTGGATATCAACTAAATATATCCTATGGAGTGACTGGATCGACCTTGGGATAGGGTGGGGATCAGTAAGCCAGGATGTTCTGCCGTGCTACATGGGCACTATTATAATATCCTACGGACATTTATTAGTGGATGATTTATGAGAACTTCTGAGGTAAAAATGAATTATGGAATTGTGATATCCTGAGAAAAATGTGTGCTATCTGAGAATCTACCACAGTTTGAAAAAGATCAAGAATCAAGGGACGGGAGATACAAATTAACATTCACTTTGAATTCTCGAAGTTTGAAAGCCTCAGGAACATTTCTCTCGGCAAGGTGTTCAAAAGTTCAACTGTTCTATTGAAAAAAGATCCCAGAGCAAGAGAGGTTCGACAGGTCTCCAAGCTCACAACAAAGGGGTGGAAATTCTGTACTCGCCGAGTTATCCGTGTAGATATTGCCAAAGGTGGAACGATTGATAACTATTCAGAACAGCACCAACCGTGAAAATATCTGTAGAAGAGAGACAAGTCTCCGACCCTTCTACGATACTCCATTGCATTGTTCATATTTGGAAAGTGGTTTTAGTATAAAGTTTGCCGATTAATTTCGAAAGTTCTTTATGGCTATTCTCAAGATATCTAAGTTAAAGATGTTAGTGTAAGGTTTTGAATGTATAGGAGAGATCCATAATTGTATGATATTATGTTTGAGGAATAGTGTGATTATTACTGTTAGAAGTTCCATTATTATTAATTTTAGGAGAAGAAATATTTCAATTGGTGTTAAATGAAAATTAATTACTTCACAAACAGATTCTCATATCTAGAAACAGGATACTTTGATTCTCCTCTATTTTTGCTATAAACTGGGGCTCAACATCGTAACTGTTGAAGTAATATATCACATATATCACATATCTTTTCCTGAATTGAATGTCGAAAGGAATCAAAGACGTCCTTTCAGTACTGAGTCCAGAATATGAGTACGTGTACTTATATTGTCAAAATTGTTTTGCAGTTGTACCTAACGAAGAAATCACAATTCTTCTCTTATAGTACTACCTGATAAGAGTGCTAAGTCTCTTCTTGATAAGCATGTCATAAAATATTATAGAATCTCACTAACCGTGTGGGGCGGGGCGCCATACCAAGGCACGCATTTCGAGGGGGAAAAATACATTTCAAATTATCAGTTTGCAAAAGCGGGACTTTGGCGGCCTCGCTGGGGACAGCGAGACAGACTGCCTAGAAGCGGGACTGTCTCGCCCGAAGTGGGACGTATGGTACTTTAAGTTAAGGCAGGGTCTCTCAAACTGGGGTACATGTACCCCTGGGGGTACATGAGCTGCTCCCAGGGGGTATGCAAAAAATCATGTAGTGGCGAAGAAAATGAGTTTTGCCCCTAAATTATAGCATTTTCAGACATCATCAGTAAATTCAAATGGTTTTTCTTTTTGTTTTGTTCTAGTATCTATTATTTTGAGTTAGTTTGCGTTATTTTCGAGTTGAATATAATAGCTATTTTCAAAGCTTTCTTACTTTTTTATTATTTCTCATAGCAAAGACCTAATAATGTAGTGGGGAGTACAATTATTTTCTATGAATGAAAAGGGTACGCTTAGCAAAGAAGTCAGGATTAACTTTATTGTACGTTGGTGTGTACATATTAGCGGGGATCGAAACACTTTGTGAGTTCCGATGAGTAGAATAACATTTTGAATGAGAGACGAAGAAGTCGAGAAGTTTCAAAAGACTTTCCACTTCGTCTTTCTCTGTGTAGGTTTGACACAAGCACATTTTCTGTCTCCCTGCTCTCGAAGATCAATAAGCCACAATGTAGGTTGAAATGATTATTATTGTAAAAATGAACTTGTCCTTCGTCCTAGAAATTTATATACATACATTAATAGATTTTCTCGAGCGGATTGTTGTCTCATCTTTGGTCCACAGCTAGATAGCACAGGACATCTCAAAGATATCTCATTTGTATCAAAATAATCTCATCTTTGAGATATCTTGAATATATACTTTTTCAGACCAAATCCTCAACACAGGATATCTGATGAATGTTTTCGAGCAGATTGAATAAATCTGTACCCCCCTTGATACGAAATATTTTCGTGAATATGATGCATACTGAAGAAAATTTAAAAAAATTATTGATGTCATACTTCTTTGAATGGAGAAAAATAATTAGATAATCTTGAAACATTTATCAATTTGAAGAGGCGGTAATAATTCCGCGGCTAGCTTTCGTGCGCCGTTGCTGATTCTTGATCTGAAATTCATAACCTAAACATCGTGTCCATCGTTTTGCTGCGGGTGCTGTTCATTGATTTCATTATAGTATTTTGTGGAGTTAGTTCTTCTGTAAGTACAAAGTTGAAAATGAGAGAAGGGGTTTGCAGAAATACTATATGTAGAGGCCGAAAGAGCCATGCAGCTGAACTCAAGTGAAAGCAACAGTGAATCTTGCTCCGATTATCGGCACATGGACTCGGCCATTACCTCATAATAGTAAAATGAATAATGACGGTACTCCGGAAGAAAATAGTTCAGGCAGCTGTTCTAATAGTGAAGTGAACAACAGAAACTCGAAAACAACACTGATAATGCAGAATTATTTTGTTTCGTTTGAAATATGTGTAATAAGTTATAGTGTTCAAGTTTCGAATTAAATCGTTTTGATTACCTAATGACTGCGTTCTATTGAAAAATCCATTCAATTTTTTATGTAATTCGATCAAAGAATGATTCAATATATTTCAGATGTTATGGAAATATATCTTTAAGATGTTAGGAAAATATATATTTGAGAAGTTAGAAGATATCTTCGAAAAGTCGTAATTTGTAACATACGTAGATAGGCGTATTCAAGACGTTTCAAAAATACGTAAAAGATATACATGTACATATTCAAGACATCATAAATATATTGGATAAGATTTATTCGAAATATCTTTGTGCTATCTGGACACCATGCTCTTCATCTCGAGAACCAGAAAAAGTTGCTACAGGCACCAAAACATTCATTGCGGCTTCTCGATTCTATTCAGAAAAAGGCAATTCGTCTTGTTGGTGACTCTTCGCTCACAGACTCGCTTACTTCATTGGAACATCGTAGAAGGGTCGGAGACTTGTCTCTCTTCTACACGGTGTAACGAATAATCGTTACACCATTTATAATAAGTAAATTTATCATTCATATGAGCCCGACATCTATCGTTCGAAAGTGGAAACTTCACATTTTTGTAAACCAACAATAGCGATTTCATGCATACTAGAGCATCTAGCGGAGATTGGCTGAATAATCAAAATCTTTGTTTAGCAACAAAACGCCATGTTGGCTTTGGGCCATTAATCGCGCATGACCGAATGGAAATCTGTCGAAAAGGGAAGAAGCTCATCAAGCTCTCTTTTAATTAGGCTATCATAGAGGCAACTTTGTTTTGAGATTTGATAATTTGATCGCTGAATTTGTTTTCACGTTATCTAAATATCTTTACATTATCTTTCTTTTTCCACAAAAAGTTTTCATGAAGTGTTTGTTATCTTGAATGGAATATCAGGTATATGAAAAGAGTTCCCATAATTTCTTATCTTCTGTTCAACAATTTTTACAAATGGTGGCATAGATAGCTTCACTTAATCTTTATCCTTCCTTCAGCTTTCAAGTAATTATCGATTCCCGTAATTGATACTTTCAGATCATTTATCGCCGGAGGCGTATCAATTTCGTTTTCACAATTTCGTGAAACGAAAATTTCTGATTTTTAAGAATTTGACTGCGTTTTTATTTTCACAGCATTTGGCCGAATGACGAATGAAATTCTGAAAAGATCTCAATCAATTTGTTCGGAATAGAGGCTGAAAGTTAATTCCTGTTTGGAAAAATATATTATGTCGAAAACGCAGTAACCCACATGGTATCCTGTACATCCAGGCTGAAGATGATTCTAGGTGAGTATTGATTCACACATTTTTTCTCTTCCATAAAATCAGTAATTGTGTGTTTTAATTCACCTCGAGTCATTTTCTTTTAAGCCATAGGGTCCAGTGGGCATATTTTCTTGAAAGTCGAAAATTTTGTCGTTCCTCAAGTCAGAAATTTTGTTCCTGATTTAAGTATTTACCGTTCCCTTATCTTTCCTTTATCTCTTTGAAAATATCTATTTTGAGTCCTATTCGTTGCACTCAAAAGTTTATTGCACTTGAAACTTGGATTACGAAAGATTTTGTGAAGTAGTATTTGAATATCTTTTTCTCGGAACTTCTTTATCACATTATCAGATATTTTGATTCCAAACAAACGAAAGTTGAAATTCTCTGAATATCTCTTCTATTTCTTCTATTTCAATATCTTTTCTATCTCAATTTTTTTTTGATCATTACTTGTTGATATCAATAACCGTCATAATTCATATATCGTTAGCAGACAGTTTCATTTATATCTTGAACACATATGTAACTAGCTCTAACTGTTCATAAATTCAGTGATGAATCATAGTCTCAACTCAACATGTTGAAATATCATTTTAGAGCTTCAATTTAAGATGATAGTTTTAAGGATATCTTATGTTTCGCTGTTTTACAAAAATATCTTTGAATTATATAATTGCTGAGAGACACTAGATAGTTACGTCAGTCATCCAAGGTTCAAGTCTGGTGTACAACTATCTGGTTCGTTTATAACTCTGCGATATCATTTTCATGATACGACAACTACGGTGAGTCCAAGCCCAGCTACTGAACTGCAAGTCCAAACCTGAGAATCTACCAGGAATACTAGGGTGAATATAGTAGCCCAACGTCTCCCAGGAATATCAGGGTGAATATAGTAGCCCGACTTCTCCCAGGAATATCAGGGTGAATATAGTAGCCCAACGTCTTCCAGAATAACCAGGGTGAATTTAGTAGCCCGAGACGAGGAAGCCAGATCTAGCCACCATCAAGTTGAGAAGGTTGAGTTGGCCACCAGCACAAACCATACGACCAGAGTCCAGTGAATCACAACACCAGATACCAGACAAGGTATATCAATAACTGAACCATATTCAAAATACTGATATCCAAATTGTTTTGTTATACTTTATAGTTTGTTTATTATACACCATATATAGTTGCTTTGTGTTTCATTGTTTTGTTCAACATAGAAGAAAATTATCTTAAAAATTATCTTTATCTATATTAGGAAAGTTTGAATTTTTATCCTTTTGAAATAACAAAAAATTTCTGGCGTCCAGCCAAAATTAATTTCATGATCCTTGCTTGACACCAACCTAAATTCGATACTGGCAAGTCAGTCCAAAGAACACCACGCCAATCTCAGCTGAATTAGTCTGGCAAATCTGCAGTAACAGTTACCTTATGTAACTTCGTTACAACGGATAACTCGACGAGTACATAATTCCCACCCATTCATTGTGAACTTGTAGGCCTGTCAAAGCTCTCTTGCTCAGGGATCTTTTTTCAATAAAACAGCTGAGCTTGGGAACTCCTTGCCGAAGGAGGTTTTTCCTGAGGCTTACAAACTTCAAAAATTCAAAGTGAATGTTAATTCGTATCTTCTGTCCCTTGATTCACGCGGTGTTTTTTTAACATTACAGGGCTTCTCTTTCGTGTGAATCTCCATATAAAAGAGGCCAAAAATTCGTTACAGAAACTCTGACCTCGCACCACCAGTCCTGAAATCCGGGAACGATCCACTTCGATGCGTTTTCCGAAAACTGATTTTCCGCGAACCCCTCCCCGATTTCGGTGCCGGGTCACTACCCCGCCATGCACTCCGCCCCGCAACCCCCTGTCGCTACCTAAATTCGCCATCGGGGCATAATAGTCGATACAGCCTTGAAAAGTGGGTCACCAGGATGGGTTGCAAGTTGCACCCGGCGATGCGGGTCGACGACCCCAGCTGCCCTCCCTGCCCGCCGCCCCGCTCGAAATTAAGCGGGAGAGCCTACTTTGATTCGTCGGAAGCGATTGTTTACAAGGAAACAAGTGTCGCTAGGGCTGACGGCTTCGAGCGTCACGGAACTCGGTTTACTGGATTCTTTTACCTGTTAGGTTATTTCGCTTTGACGTTAGTGTTTTTGGTTATTTCCATGAAAAGGCAGAAAAAACACATATCTTCCACTACTCAACCTGGGATTTCCTCTGATGAGAAGTGAGACTTTTCAATCCTGACATTCATTTTTTGAAAATATTCGACATAGTTGATGGGCAAACTTGAAGACTGACGTCAAATCAAATCATCTTTCGAACAATTCGTTCAGGCCATTCTCAAATCTACCTACACAGTAGGTTTTTGCTGGCACCTGTCAGAAAACAATTGTATTCGCTAGTGTATAAGCTGTTTTGGTGATTTGTTGAGTTTGTTGAATAAAGTTGTTTGATTTTGTCGTACCAACTGTCATTTATTTTCGAAACCAGAGTAAAAACGCAACAGTATTTATACAAAAAGAATCAACCCTGACATCAGACACTATCTCAGTTATGATATGTGGATGAGAATCAAAAACAGAAACGTAAACGACGATAAGTATTTTCATGAAGTTTATTTTTTGGATTTTTTAATAGTCAAATTTGACCCAACTAACATTTTTAGTTATAATTACGTTAATCTTGCCTTCGATCAGTTCGGCGACCTTTCTGAAAGAAGACTAGATTACGTAATTTTTACCTTGTAATTACCAATGTGGGGAAAAAATTCGAAGTAATTTGGACGTCGAAAGTTGGAATATTTGGACATTTAGTTTACTAGGTCGAGGGTGAAAATAAGTAATTTTGACATGAAATTGGCCAGAAATAACTAAATATCAAGCTTAAATCAACCTTTCTGTTACCAATTATTCCCTTGGACGAATAAGTAAACAAAGAGAGGTTTCTTTATATGAATAGTATACATAAATACATATTATATCTATCTCAACTCCTCATAATTTGGTTGCCACAACGAATCAGCTATGGTCTACATAAAATGCTGACAATAAGTATGGGAATACAAAAATTATTGTCATACGGTAGCTGCATGCTCTCTCCTCAACAATATTCTCCTTGCGGCGCGAAATTTTCTGTAAAATGATGGTTCTCACCTTCATAAAATTCACGGGCCTCTTCAAATATGCGATTTGAGGCAAAAATAATTTAGATTGATTGCACACGTTTAAATTTTTTCTCCAAAAAACACTCTTTTAGCAAAGTTATGGTTTTGAAATATCATATGCAGCCATTATTTAGAAATAAATCGTCAGAATAAACTAAAATTCAATATATTATCGATATTTATTGATGGGTGGAACAGATATTCTAATTAAATATTGCGTAATTTTTGAAATATACCTATAGGTCAATATTCTTCTTCTTACGGTATGAAATCAAGTTAATAATAGAACTATTAGACCTGTTAAATAACCTTTATATTCCCTGACCGTAACGGCTTATATCTAGTCACATTTAGGTAAATATTCACCAAGAGAGAATACCCAAACATTCATTGGGTTATGATGACATTTGCTTCGTAAATTATACCCTAAATAATACCAGAATTCAAACCGCTCCAATCCTTGCGACGCTTGTGTCATTTTTGAAGGAGAAAATAGGTAATTTCTCACATGTTTCTTGCTCTATTGTGGCTTATGGAGTTTGAAGGGGATATACTGGTGATTACTTTCCTGTAATTAACCAAGGTTGCTACTTATAAATTATTTATACTCTGAAGTTAAATATTCAAGGCCTGTACTACCAGTATTATCCTTTTTTTAGACAACTGTCCTAAAATGTTAGTTGGGGAGTTATACTTATCGGGGTAGATTAAAAATCTGCCCTTCTACACTTGTATAAATTCCGATATTTATTCTTGTTTTTTCATATTGTGGTAGATTATCAACCCAAAAAACTACGAAGGAAATACTTTATTTCTTGGTCATTTCAAAATATATTCTTGAATAAATAAGCTACTATACAAACCTCGGTAAAAGTTACACTTCTCTCTAGAAACTGTTAATCTCGACCTATGGCCTCGGTAAACAATATTTTTCTCTGATGAGTAATGCATTTTCCGTCTCGGTATTTGACTTGCTATCAGTTGTTTTCTGGCGGTATTCAAAACATTTTGAAACCATTGGGAAATCTCCGAAAGATTAGCAGGTATTGTATCTCACAACAAAATGTTAATAACATCATTATAATCAAAATACTATACAGTATCATGAATCATTTTCTTCAATGCAATCAAACTATGGGAGAGTTGAAATCTAGGCAACAAAAACAAAGATTGCCATCTATGGATCGGTTATAACTTAGTTATAACGTAGAGATATATATTGATATCGATAGAAATGACATTGCCAAGATGCCACGTGATTGTGAGTCTATTTTTGAAAGATGTTCATTGTTGTTTCAAACAAACTTCATCCATGTCATTCCATGAATGACATACTTGGTAAATTCAACTAGATACTTGCTGTCAAAAATGTTTCTTCATATCTTCTCTTTGATAAGTTTTTGTTGAACTCGGCTGACGACCACGTGTGACACCTGATTGCCACAATGCAATTATTTGTCGCTGCAACTTCTTGCGTCGACAAACTCTGCGAGAAATGTCTCCAATTCGTAAGTTGCTGTATTTGTATTTTCTTCGTTGCCAAAATTGAAAAATACCACTTAATGTTATCCAGATGAATGCATACAATATCACAAGTAGTATCTGATTTCATTTATTTCCAATTTTATTGATTGCAATAAATTTACTTTTTTACTTTTTGAATTTCCTGAAAAATAATCAAAATATAGAAAATTACAAATGGTGCAATGGTGCCACCATATTTTTGAGGTTTGAAAATTAACGCAAAAATGGTTCAGTCATCAGCTTTAACAATCTCTCATCGTTTGCAATAAACACGCACTCGTTGCATAAATACCAATTTTGTACAATCAGGTCTATTCTGGTAGCCTTTTGATTCTTGAATATCACTAGATTATTGAGAAATGTTCAAGATTGGGACCGAATATTGCACATAAAAAATTTTCAATATTCAATATATTTCGAAACTTTTTCGTGATTTAAATATAAGATCATATCGAAAAACCATTACCTACAAGATATTTCAGAAATCTCTATAACAGTTGTAGATTATTTTTAATAACTAATATTCAATATTGAAACTTGATCGAGATTTTCCAGAATAGACCTGAATTCTGCCCTATTTTCTGCTCATAAACATTCCTCATTCTAATTATTACAATTTCTAAATGTATTATTTCTTCAATTGCTGGTTCATTTCAATTTTCCCAATGAATAACTAACCCTGGGACAAGCTATAAACTAATGAAGAAAATAAAACAATATTCCGTGATGTACTATGAAAACAAAATTGCTTCTCTCAACTCGTAATTGACCTACTTTATCGCGTTGTGTACATGTTGTAAATCTTAACAAAAGGTCGCAGCCAGCTATAATTTCTGTACAAATTATTAGTCGCTGACAAGATAACAGATACAAATTGACAGCGAATTGACTGCTTATGGTTTTCGTCCTTCCCTTTCAATTCATATAGGGTGTTTCGGAATTTATACAGCGGAGATCTCTCAAAAAATATTTTGAATTAACTCTCCGTAGTTTTTCAGATTTGAAAACGGCAATGTTTGGATTACTTGCTGACATTTTAGCGGCATTTTTGGAATCTTGTGGAGGTCGTAGTTATTACAGATGATTAGGGTTTTTAAAAGAGAAACTGAGTACCTATAAAACTGTTGCTTTAAATCAATGCCGTGAACCAAGCTACTGATGAAGTGCATTTAAACTCTTACATTAAATTTTAAATTTCGTCACTATTATTCGATGGTATTAGGTCGGAAATGAATTCAGTATTGCTGCGAATATATTATCAATCAATCAATTTATATATCGACAACTATTGTAATTCTAAAATGACAGCTTTATGTTTTGGTAGATACCTCAAATATAATCTCGCAATCAAGAACGATGCTTTTCGGAACAAATCATTTTATAGCAATTATAATACAATTTTAATACAAGATTCTGGAAAATGGTGAAACAAAAAGCTTGAGAGCACATTCTAAATCAGTTTCAGTTCAGTTTTGATCAGTTGTTTCGAAAGAGAACGAATGTTTGATGTGATATACAATAATAACGAGTATGCATACATTTTGATAAAAAAATTTCTTTCAAGCACACAATACATGATCCTGGTATAAAGAACAGGTTCATTGAAGATATAAAAACTTTTTTCTTCCCTGAAAACAGAGAATTATGACTTATGTGGCCGAATGAATTCATAAGATTGTTAAGAAATAATATACACAGCATCAAACTAATAGCAGACAAAACCAAAGATCCAAATGTTTTCATAGAGTACAAACAGGTGAAGAAAGAATATGGTAAAGAGCTGACATCTGCAAAAAATGGCTTATGATGAATACTTTTCTTCGTCCAATAATAAATCTAAAGCTTGCTGGTCAATAATAAATTTCGAGAGAAATAAATTCGACTTAAACCCAACTATTGAATTATCATCTAATGAGATCAACAACTTTTTCAGTAATATAGCTGATAATATCATTAATTCTCTCCCGTATGTTGCAAACGAGGATCTTTTAAGTTTTAAAAAACTTCCTGCCCTGTGTAATTCATTTTTCTCTCGACCCGTTAATGAGATAGAAGTTTTGAAAGCGATTAATTCACTGAAGGACTCCAAATGTTCGTATACCCATGAACTCATAGTCGAATACTAAAGGAAACCTCGTCCATAATAATTCAACCTCTTACCATACTGATCAACTTAATCTTATGTACTGGTATCTTTCCAGACATCTTTAAGTGCTCTAAAGTATTGCCCCTCTTTAAGAAAGGTGATGTGAAAGCCATCGATAATTACAGACCAATAAGTATTATTTCAATATTCAGTAAAGTGGTTGAAATTATAATTAAGATACAGCTCTATACCTACTTTGAGGATAACAATTTTTTCAGCAACTCCCAATATGGATTTAGGAATTCGCGCTCAACAATAAATGCAGTGTTTGATGTCGTGTCTGGCGTGGTTGAGGAACTTGAGCAGGGCAATCACACTGCGTTGATGCTTTGTGACCTGTCGAAAGCGTTTGACTGCGTCTCACATGAAATTTTGTTGGAGAAATTGAACTATTACGGGGTTAGAGGTATTCCGCTTCACTAAATGAGAACCTCTCTCACCAATCATCAACAAGCAGTGATGCTCAACGGTACCTTATCAAACTTTCAAACTATTAAGCATGGCGTTCCGCAAGGGTCTGTTTTGGGACCGCTCTTATTTGTTATTTATGTAAATGACTTGTGCAATGATATGAAGCCGTTCAAATCAGTCGTCTTTGCGGATGATACCACTTTCATTCTGTCGGATATAAATGATGATATGTTACAGTCTCATCTCGACAAGGTAACTAATAATGCTAATCAGTGGTTTTTATCCAATAAGCTGAAACTAAATGGTGAGAAGACACAATATATACAGATTGCTGCTAATAATCAAATCATCTCTAATTGTGAAACTAATCAGGTTAAACTACTGGGCATTACATTAGATAATAGACTCAACTGGTCTGCACATATTTCCCAACTGAAGAGAAAACTCTCGGGTTCTCTGTTTGCTCTTCGCCAATTGAAGCACATTACTAATGCAAATATATTGAAAATGTCATATTTGTGTACAACTTTGGGGAAATTCATGGTATTCCATCCAAATATTTAGGATGCAAAAGAAGGCAGTGAGAGTACTGGCTAATATTGGATACAGGGATCACTGTCAAGAAACTTTCAAAAAACTCAGAAATATGCCATTGCCAACTTTATTCCTTCATTACGTTTTGATTGAAATACATAAGAAGAAATCATCTTTGACGAAACTATGTCATATTCACGAACATAACACACGAAACTCTCACCATATTAGAATACATCGATTTCATCTTCACTTATCTCAAAAAAATTCTTTAGATTATTCTCTGTGTAATATCTTGCCTCAAGATTTCAAAGAGCTCAGTATGAATACTTTCAAGAGGAAATTAAAAAATTATTTGTTGAGGCACTGCTTCTATTCTGTTGATGACTTCAGAACACATTTTTGTGGTAACACTAATGTCACTACTTCTCTTTGATTTTCAAAGTGTTTGTATATATATATTGTATATGTATACGCGATTCATGTTATTTACTTGTTAGTTATGTCACTTTTTTACATTTTCCTACATTTTTATGTGATTTTCAGACGTAAGCCAAACATGACTTGCTACAAACATATTGTATTATGTAACGTAGTCAAATATTCTATTCTATTCTATTCTACAAGCTTCCGCTTTGGTTTTAATATCGTAGACAACACATATCGAAGTCTGCTACTGATCAAAATACCAAATAAATCATAGGAGAAAATTGAGATTACATATAATTTTTCAAATGTTTCGACGTAGTCGATGTGCATACTTGAAGACTGGCGTTAAATCAAATCATCTTTCGAACAATTCGTTTAGGCCAGGCTCAAATCTACCTACACAGTATGTTTTGTCCAAAACCTACTATTAGTTTTTGATACGCAAATTTGAGTTATACGTGAAGTCGCTGACTAATAGAACGTGCTCCACTCAGAAGAAACTGTTTTTTGATTAACACAACAACTTTTCGGGGTAGATTGCAAATGTGCCTTTCTACACCTGTATAGGTTCCAATATCAATTCCAATTTTTTCAGATTGTAGTAGGTTAAGGATTCAAAATCACCGTTCGTGCAACTTAAAAAACTTGCCTGAATACATGCAACTTTTTTTGGTTGGAACGACAAGTTGCATCGTGGAAACAGGGCGTAAGTTGTTTTATTTTAGAATGTAAGACACCCGACCTCGTGTATCGAGTAGGCCATGCACTAATAATAATTGAACTACGCCCGTTCCGAGGCTGGAGAAACAACTCGAAAGCGAGCGAGAGAATGCAAACAGCTGATGCGGATGAGTGTTGCAGTAGCTTGTAGCATCAGTTGTTTACTGTCTCATGCGATGTGAGAGGGTTTTAACGGAATATCGGATTGAATGAAATCGAATCGGGTTTTATTCGATTCAGATGTGCTCTCAGAGGATATGGGAAGATACGGGATGCTGCGGGTCGAGTGTTTTGACTTCGTTTGTGCTGTTGTAGAGCTGGAAAGAGTCCTTCATTTGGAATGAATGAATACTTAATATTTTTGGAACTTTTGATTCCTCCTGATATCAGTGTGAAATGTTGGAGGTTTATATAGTATCACGATGTGTAACAATAGGTTTTTTAGCATTTTGAGGGTTACAGAAAATTATCTTAACACTGGAATTTCGTTTTAGATTATTTTTTTCACTTGTCAAAATGTGACGTTTTTGGCATTTCAACCAATAGTAGCGGGTTAATCTATGATTATTCTGGCCAAACATTGGGTATTATACTGATAAAACTGCCTGGTCCTTTCGATAAAACATTGTTTACCTTTGAACTGTCAAAACTATACGATTTACCGCGTTGATTCTATTGAACTGGCTCATATTTATATAAATTATCATGAATGAAGAGTTACCTTATTATTAATGGTCATTCACTTTTCACTTTTTCAGCATAATAATAACATAACACATTTCAATGAACACTCAAACACGTAAATAGATCATAACCCCAACTTTATGACAGATGTAGCGAACGACCGATTCAAATATTTAAGGTTTCCTCAACTCAAATGAAGATGGCGTACAATTAGTTTTTATTAAATACAATTCATTTTTTGTTGTATGAGAAGAAACCGTTGTATGAAGATTTTGATACAACGACATAACGAATGATTTTATGTTTCTTCTGGCGCGATTTTCATTTCATAAGAAATTTTCAATTATCAACCTTGTACAATGAGAGGTGAGACGCCATCTCTTGGTATCGTCAGCAAGCATTTTAATATTCACTGCGTAAGCATGTCTCTTCTGGATCATAGAGGGCATACATCGTTGTTTGACATTTCAAATTTGTAAAATTTTCACCTATTTCTACTATTCTCCTTTCTTTCTTATGTAAATGAAATAACGATCAATTAAATTGTTCTTCCTTCTATTTGTTCAAAAAATAATCTCTCCAAATACAACTCGTTTTTCAAATTTAATTGGATAAATTTTCATTTTCGAACCACTCAAACTTTTTTATTTTGAGGCAAAAGCATTCAAACAAACCGAATTAGATAAAATCACTCGTCCTACGGACTTATGATTTTATCAATCGGTTTGTTTTCATACTTTTGCCAAATAAAAAAGTTTTTGTGAAAAATGAAAATTTATCGATTAAATTTGAAGGACTCGTGGTATTACCTTTGATTATTTGTAAAAGTGAATTGAAAATGATATTTTTAGTAAATTTATTGTTTGAAAGTTTGTGGATTGGTAGTGCATCTAGTTATATCCATGATTGATTGTTTTATCTACTTGCTATCATCTAGTGTCTCGTTTATCATTGGAAATGTGGAATAACGAAGAAATTTGTGCTACACCAGCAGAAATTATCACACAAGCAAGGTGGGAATAGAAAAATTAAGCTACTCATCTTCCACGTTACATAATATACTATTGTTTACCTCGGTCACACGTCTTCTATCTATTCTATTGAAAAATATTCATGCAAAATTTGAAGTAGATTGGACCATCACGTTGTCCGATACAAACTTTGAACCCCTTCAGTCAGTCAGTTATTCTGACAAAACATTTTATATGTATAGATCGACAGAAAAACCTTTGTACTGATTCAAATTCAAAAGCTAGCTATAGAGAACCATGGACTTTTTCCCAGATGTAATAGAGACCGACATTTTTCGTGAAAATCTCGCCTGCTTTTCTCCGACTTGATGTACATAAACTATTAGTTCTCACTGAATTGTTTGCTCAATCATAATGGAATAGTGTAGCTTTCTGTGAAATGATTTACATCATCGAATCAGTATTTCTGTGAAGAATAAATGGAACATTTTCTGTCGTCTTTTCCATATCATTCAGTAAATCTGGACTCTCTTTGATCTCTGTTTCATAATTTTGTCTCTCAGTAAACATTCAGTGTTAGTCGAACTTTACTTCTGAGTGATTTTCATAAAAAATATTCTTTAATTATTTTCAAATGGTATCGCTTGGCTGTTTGACGTCTTTCACCAGTTTGTAAACTTCGACTGGAAGTAGAGGATATGCCTTTTATGCATTTCTTTTGAATATTAGTTTGTATATTGTCGAATTAACACGTAACGGATTTCGATTATATTTGTGAAAATTTTATAAAACGGAAAGAGAAATCTGCTCTTATTATCTAAGTAGTAAGAAAAACATGTTTGCTCTCGAATATATGGCGAATGAGGACACTAAAATTTGGCGTATTAATTTTTTGGCGAATGCGCTGACAATGAAAATATTCAGGTAAATAGGCCTCTGTAAACAATTATATTTTCTCTGAGGTTATATGTCTAGTGCACCAAGTATAATAAGTAAAAATGTGTGCACATTCATGCCCTTCGAAATTTTACTTAGCAAATGTCTTGAGTGTATAATAATCTTAGCTTATAGACGATTGGGATTGGTGTTGGAGGAATATGTTGAGATTATTTCTAGATAAATTGTAAAATCAGAAAATTTCGAAATCGTCGAGGCGAAAGCCGTAGTCCAGAAATGTGGCTTTTTACGAGGTTAACACACTATTTTTCCACAGATCGTTCAAAATTCGACAGATATTAAATAATTTTGAAAAAATAGTGAATAATTGTATTCACAAATTATTAGTGCTTTGAAATTCGTAATAAAATTACTTGGGATAGTATGAAAACTGGTTCGATCATTTATGTAGAATAAAACAAAAGGAATAGAAGTTTGTACAATAAGAGTGTATATGGTGGCCATATCGCACAAGGACGAAGTTTGAGCACGATGCCAATCAACATTCGAATTGTACAGTTAATTTTTTCTTAATATATACTACATATTTCAGAACTCCCTTTCGATAATAAACTTTAGATATAGAGTATTCTTTCGATATTCATGAGAAACTTGAAACGATACAAATTAAATTAGAAACGTCAAATTAAAAAAATGCCAAAAAAAGTCGGTATTGCTGAGACTCGAACCCACGACTATAAAGTGGATCGTCTCAGAGGGCTAACGCTCTAACCAACTAAGCCACTTGGAATATAATATCAGTTAATTATTGGTGTGAAGAGTAGATGTAAGTCCTTCAATTTCACAAAAAAAATCAATAGTGACAGTTAAAACTGTACTCAATAAAACTAGAAAATTAATATTCCAGATATAAGTACTTTTATTTATGCCTGAATCAAGATGAATAAAAACCCTGGTGTGATGACTTATACAAGAAAATTTTCTCAACTTCTTGCTATCTTGATTTTGATCAATTTTAACTGAAGAGATGCTTTCGAGAGTTTGCCAGCAGAGGCGCACCTTACGTGATGCCATGATATCCGTCTCGACAGCCATTCGATTATTTATAGATTTATAGATTATGTTTATTTCATGGTCTCATGTTTTGCATGCAATTTCTTGCTTTCCCGCGAAATGCTAGAAATTATGTAGTCATCACATTTTGACTGATTATTAGCTATTCCTTTTGTTTTCAATTTGATAAAAAATAAATCAAAAACTCAGTGATTGTGATGTGATTTTAAATCTTCTGAAACAAAAGTTGTGAGTGAAACTGAAAAGTATTGATATCTCATCTTCCCACTTTTTGAGAAACCGAAGATAGGTAAGTACTTTTTTCTTCATAGTTTAAAAAAATGCAATTTTAATGTGATTACGAGCCGATGATATGAGGGATAAGTAATACCTACACGTTACACGAGCGTTTTATTTTGAGCTTTGTAAATCGGTTCATAATAAATCTAACTATCACTATAAAATCAAACAAATACAAGAACAGCAACGATAAACACTTAAAAAGAATATAAACAAGAAAAACGTGAAAAGCAAAAAAAACTAGGTACAAGATTTCGAATATTAAAGGAACTTTCAAATGTATTCAAATTCAAATCGAACTGTCAAACATTTCAAAAAAATCAATAGCTTTTCATTAGACGAACTTGACCTTACGTATTTTGTAAACTGATAATTCTATTGGTGAACGAAAGATCCCGCAAGAGTTTATCCAATGAGACCGCCGGTATCGAAAATCACTCGTAAGCTGCCGCCTCAATGAAAATTTACCCTTAGAAAATCGCCTTTGTAACACCAACTACCGTAAAAAAATGTAAGTTCACTCTTAGATTTTTCAGTTCGAGAGGAATTGGCTAAACAAAAGCATATCGGTCAACGCAACAGGGTTTGTATTCATCTTGGCCTGAATGAAACAACTTGGATTTCGTGTTTGTAGGTAGACAGATCAGAATTGTTCTAAAAGATTGTTCCTGGTAACCAACTATTTTGTTCTCTGTGATTGGTGGAATTCATAACCTACCTTTTGTGGATATGAAATCATGACCATTCAGTTGACTGGAATCCCCCACTTATCCGTTCAGTAAACTATAAAAAAATCAGCATATTTACGGGTGGAAGTAGAAAAGTATCATTCATATATACTAACAAACTGTAGAAAATCTTGTCTTTTTCTTCGAGAAATTCTGCCTGAAATATCAAAACTTTTTCGCCTCATATATAAGTGCAAGCGGGAGAAGGAAAACAAACTCCACCCACCCCTTTTCGTACACCGACCATCCTGAAATACTCCTCCCGGAAACGAGACCAAACAAACAAACAAGAAAATCAGGAATCCCGTAGTATTTCATCACCAACAAAGTTCAGCGAGCTTCGCAGAGGAAGCGGGTGCAAATCCATCGATTTATTCGACTGCAACAATGAGAAATGGCGCTTCGCATTCAGACTAATGCCCTTAATGCCAAAAATTGCTTTCGGCGCCAGTTATGGACACCGACTCAGCAGCCGTCTCATCCGATTCATATCCCAGGGAATAGAGACGAAAAAAGGAGTAATATTTGTGAGAAATCACTCAAGTTTGTCTTTTTTGGGAGGTCATTAGGGGTGTTCCCCTCAGTATACATTTCAATTGAATTGGCTGGAAGAGGGAGCTATTGTTATGACCGCATATATGATAGATTCAAGATTCAATTCATTGGTCCATTTTAACGAGCTCAAAAGAGCAATTGGACAAGTCCGTACATATCAAATATGTATGTGGTTGATATTTCCGGTTTTCCCCAACTATTGAATTTGTGAAATGATGATGATTTCTCCCAGAGTAAAAAACTAAAAAATTATTCAACTTTTCATATAACTTGGGTTTTTTACAAGGTCCTGGAACAGCAAGAGTTCAGCAGTTGCTGAAAAGGGAAAGAAAACTCTACCTTGTAGTTATAGACCAATTGCATTGCTTTCTATCATTTCCAAAGTCATGGAAAGAGCAATCAATATGAAGCTCATCAAATATCTAGAGAAATTAGGAATAATTAATGATCGAAAATACGGATTTCACCATCGAAGATCAACCAATGACTTATTGTCTTATGTTTCTCATATTTGGCAGCCATCAATCGAGAAATTCGGAGAAACGATAGCTGTTGCACTCGATATTTCGAAAGAGTTTGATCGAGTTTGGCATCGGGGTCTCCTTTCTAAGCTGCCGTCTTATGGTTTGCCTCCTCAGTTGTGTGCTTTGTTGAAGAGTTTCTTGTCTGATAGATCTCTGTATGTGGTTGTTGATGGAGTATCATCTAATATTCTCCCAATAAATGCAGGTGTTCCACAGGGTTCAGTTCTAGCGCCTACTTTTTTTCTGCTTCATATCAATGATTTGCTCGAAAAAACATCTTGTTCAATACATAGTTTTGCGGACGACAGCACTCTTCATACCAGTTCATCTTCCAGAGTCCCCATACCAGCTCGAGAAACGAAAATTCAAATAAACATTCACGTCAATAAAATTAACGACGACTTGGCAAAAATAATAGAATGGGGTAAGATGAACTTGGTGAAATTTAATGCTACGAAAACCCAGGCATGTCTATTCTCAAGAAGAGCTGATCTATCATCATAAAATATTCAGATGTCAAGAGTAACTGTTCCTACAAAATCAAATATCTCGATGTAAGGAATTACGATCAGTGATAATCTCTCAAGGGAAAACCATATGAGATCGATCGCTAAAAGTGCTTCACAGAAACTTGGATTTCTATTTCGTGCGAAGAAATACTTCACTTCTCGTCAGCTTCTACTGATCTACAAGGCTCAGATATGACCTTTCATGGAATACAGTTCTCATGTGTGTAGTTCGGCACCAAAACAGACATTGAAGCTTCTCGATTCCATTCAGAGGAAGGCAATTCGTCTTGTTGGTGATTCTTCGCTCACAGACTCGCTCACTTCATTGGAACATCGTAGAAGGGTCGGAGGCTTGTCCCTCTTCTATAGATACTTTTACGGTCGATGCTCTTCCGAATTGTTATCAATCGGTCCCCGCTTGGCAATATCTACACGGATGACTCGACGAGTACAGAATTCCCACCCCTTTGTTGTGAATTTGGAAACCTGTCGAACCTCTCTTGCTCAGGGATCTTTTTTCAATAGAACAGCTAAGGTTTGGAACTCCTGGCAATGAGAGGTTTTTCCTGAGGCTCACAAACTTCAGAAATTCAAAGTAAATGTTAATTTTTATCTCCTGTCCCTTGATTCACGCGGTGTTCTTTGAACATCACAGGGCTTCCCTTTCGTGTGAATCTGTATATAAAAAAAACAGATATAAAATACAACTATATAACATACACAGTCATAGTTAACAGGAGGTATAAAACAATTCAGTGGTTGAACAAAGCAGCTATGAGAAAAAAAATGATACAAACCATTTTTTACTTATGTAGGTAAGAAAAAAACTCATCGATTTTATTGGGGCAAATTTCAAAAGTTGTTTCAATTTATGTTCGAATACTTGTTCCTTGGTTATAATTTTGAAAGACTCCGGAAGTGCATTATATTATTATATTATATTAAGGAAATAATCGATAAAATTTTGAAGTCTTGTAGGAAAACTTTCGATAAAACTCGAACGAAATTGTCCGAAACCATTTGGTGGTTAGAATATATACAAGAAAGCGCATTTCCTGGACTATCTAAGCGATAGAATTTTTCAGAGACTCCGCTTTGAAACTTTTAAAGTTCGGCAAAGCTGTTGTGCCGCCGAATTGAAACTTACTCCAGGCAAACAAAGACGTTTCGATCGAACAGTTTAGAGTTGAAACGCCGATAATCCGGAAAGATAATTCCGGTTTATTAAACGGAGTGAATGAGCTTTCGGAATTCTGTAGCTTGGGATAATTTTTATAACAATGTTATTGGTGAATTTCTGCTCACTTTCAGTTGGGTCCTTCATAACAGGAATGGACGAGGGAAAAATACTCGTAACTCTCTAGATAGTGGAGTTGATAGAGGTTCAAACCTCTATTAATATAAATGTATTAATATAAAACTTCTGGATCATCTTTTATGAGTGGAATGCTGAAAAAAAACGGGTTCTCTTTTTTATTCATTATTTTCCAAGGTGATGCCAGGGGCTGAAATTTTCACTCAAAATAACATTGAAAATGGACAGAGTAATATTTCAAGTAAAAAACATTCTTCCGGATGCTACGCTATCAGAACCATCGCTACCGAATTAGGATTTGCATCAGCCAGGACAGCATACTTTGCTCTTCTCGAAACCCACCTAAGATGGTATAGCATTCTGGGGGGCATGCAGCGACCAGTTGTTCCAGAGGAGTTTTGTTTTGCAGAAAAGGGCCCTGAGGTATATGTATGGGGCAACTGCTAGATCCTACTGTAGGGATTTATTTGAAGAATGCAATATATTAACGGTGGTTATATACATTTCAGAAACAGTCTCACTGATTCACCAAAACAGAAATACCTTTGAGGTAGTCTCGACAAATTACAATACAAGACAGAGTGGCCAGGTCAAATTTATAATACCCCATTCCACTCTGATCAAGAAGTCAATTATTTATAATGGAATAAAATTATACAATCATTTGCCAAATGCAATAAAAAATATCTTGTGTGCCCATATGTTCCGTACTAAGGTGAAAGCATTACTTATCGCGAATCATTTATATAATATGGGTGAATACTTTTTACAGGAATTCTAAAAAAAATATCTTCCTTGCATTGTGTTTTGATGTTGGTTTAATGTGTTTAATCTCTCTCAATTTTGACCTGAACCTATTAGTGTTTCAAATATCTCAACGATAGCTTTACATAAGCTTATTTTTGCAATTCCACTATGTTTGTACTATCTGTTCTTATCACTTGTCTTACTTATGTATATGGTTTCTATTCATACTTATATTATATTATATTACAAGCTTTTTCAACAAGTGTGTATGTACTTACAACAATAAAGCATATTTTGAATTGATTTGAAAAAAGTGAAAACTGTTTTTTCCGAAATATCGATACATTTGAGATATTCGCGATTGAAAACCTTGATTTTTTTTACAACAAATGTCTGTTACTGAGTGAATGATGTTGAGTTTATTGAAAAAATGAGATAAAGATAAAGTTGAATATACACATTGAAGGCATAGCGTTCATAAAATGAATAAGCTGAAATAAGTGATAATCAGTAAGCAAAGAGTTGAGTAACTAATTCATCATAAGATAACCTCACCTTCATTTGCAATCTCACTAAACCTCCGAATTCTTGATTCTTACGAAATCCATTACATATTACATGTTATCGCTTCCATGCTTCTTCAATCATCTACCATTTCTTCAATCATCTACCATGGCGGCAGTGATTTTGAGAAAAAACGGAACCGAGACAATACCAAGATGCATAGAAATCCTGGTGAAATAACTTAGATACATTGGCATTATAAATTATAAATAATGGACTGGCCCTGAGAGAGAAAAACTGCAGAGTGAGCAAGATAGAATACATCAAGTATAACCTACAAGCGAATTCCTTCCACAATGTAGTGGATAGAGATATCCTTTCTCCCTTTATTGTATTCCGCATATTGATATATGGAGAACTGTCATAAAGGTTAGTTCATTACAGGTTTGTCCATTAGTTATAATGTCTATGCTTGGATACCGTTACAATGGTAATGTTTTCGTCAAAAACGCTAGATCTACGGCTCAGTTGATAATATACATTAGCAGAAGTTCACATTCCTATAATATGTTTATTGACGGCGCCAAACCTATTGAATTCAAATAAATCATAATGCAAACGTCAAAAGATGACGGAATTCGATTCATCAAGCATCTACAGAACTTTCTGTAATCTCCCACAATCTGATAAACCGTGCCTAGAGTTTTTGACAAAACATTGTTTGATCAGTAATTCCACCAGGGATTCTATCAATCTTTGACGGTATCAAGTTTCTCATATTAATATGCAAAGGTAAAAAATCGATTCTTCTCAGAAGGTGGTGCATTTTTCAAAGCAAAAACATTAGAGAGCACGCTATATCATTTCGATATGATTGGTCGACGAGTAATTCTTATTTCAATTCTTATTCTTTTGACGGGAACATTGTTAGAACATTAAATTACGGAAAACCGATGAATTATTTGGATGTTATATCTCGAGTGCACCGAATTTAATCGGTTAAAATTTGGGAACATCCATGATTTTCTAAGTGTTGCTTAGAAAATGTCTTGAGTGTGTAATAATCTGAAATTATTATACACGAAAGCGTTTGTTTGAAAGCAACATTTTGAAAATTATCAGCTTGGGTAGGAGTATTATGCGTTGAGATTCTTTTTTCGTAGAATCCCTCCACCACAAAATAATGACCTTCAAATAGTATCACTACTTTTATTCGGGTTTGAAGGCCGTCGTTTTTTGGAATTTCTTCCTGACGTTTCGCTGGCTCGAGTGGCTAGCTTCTTCAGAGGCTCATTCATCTTGAAATTCACTCCGATGACTGGAGATTTTTCCTTCGCAAGTTGTATTTATGCCGATTCAGGTAGTTTGCAACCGGCATAAATACAACTTGCGAAGGAAAAATCTCCAGTCATCGGAGTGAATTTCAAGATGAATGAGCCTCTGAAGAAGCTAGCCACTCGAGCAAGCGAAACGTCAGGAAGAAATTCCAAAAAACGACGGCCTTCAAACCCGAATAAAAGTAGTGATACTGAAAACCTCGGCCGCGAAAGCCTTATTTATTTTGTCTTCAAATAGTATGTTGAATGTATATTTCCCGAAAAAATGTAAACTCAGGAAACTTCAAAATCGAACACAGGATCGTTATAGTACCTGAAAAGTGAGCCCAAATTCAGGTTGATTTTGTTCAGTTAATCTTTGAAACAGGCCTAGTGCAATTATTCGCTGTAAAAGTATGTGAGAGCAGTCTAGCCTTCAACTTTTTTATCGATTTGAGGGGAATAATCGAGCAAAACTTGTTGGACATTTTTGTGACCCCAGACAACTTTCACAATGAGCAAAGATACAAGTTGAATGCATAATAAGTAAGTAAAATACAAATCGAAAACGGGAGGCCATCCAGATATTCGAAAAAAAAGCGATCAGACTCATAATTGATATTGACTGTTATCCCTTTCCAAATTACCTTATTTCGATTGCTAACTCAATCTTAGGAGTTTGGCTAAATCAAAATGCGTTTTTTTACTATGAACAAAATCAATTTGTTTTCTTTTCAGATGAATCTTGAACCAAAGGGATAGAATAAGAAACGTATCCTTTACAAAAATGTGGGTTTATTCCTAATGACAACAATTTAACATTTTTCTGAATTTCCCAAAAAATCAGTTTTTTTAGAAATTTAGTAGAATGCCAATAGAAAAAGTTTGTCAATTTCTCAATTCATCCCCAAATTTGATTTCTTTGCTAACAGTTGACATCATTTCCAAATTTTTTTGATTTTCCGATTATTTTGCTCTACCGATTAAATTCCGTAATTTCGATGAATACGGGACTTTGATGTCATGTCGTGCCCAGAAAATACCCACATTGACTTGTGACCAGGAATAAATAATAACACCTAAAGAAATGATTCTTTGTTGTTGCACAGTTCATCTGACTTGTTTTGATGAATGAATGCCAATATTGAATAAAGTATGACCTACGCTCCAAAACAATGATTTTTTTCATTATTTGAGACAAAAAGTTACCTTTCTCTCTCCTACTTTTATAGGCCGTTGCTTCCTGATAAGGCGCCTTTGGGGCCAGCTCAATACTGGGGTTGCAGTAGTCTGATTTCAGATCATGTTGCAACACAATTAATTTAATTCAAATTTTGTGTATGTGTGTAATCAAGCTTGTTACTAACTCCCTACGTCTTACTCAAGAGCAGCATGGTTATTCGCGGACCCGTCAACCATGAAATGTGGCAGGAGTCACAACACGTCAGAGAAATTCTTATAGAGAAAAATATCTGCCTCGTTGTGTGAACGAACCCGAGACCTCTAGTAAAAGTTGATAAGATATGCAGGATAAAAGACTAAAATACCCAGAAGGCAAACAACTTGAGCCAACAGCCTTTTTATTCAAAGTGCATACATGACATCACTTTTTGTCATGCTATGACATGAACTAACAAACATGATACAGAAGGTTCAAAATATAAATCTTATTATTTAAAATTGTAACTGTTATATTCAACACCCCCTCTCAATTTTAAATTCTGCTTTTTGAATTAAACACATATTACGAAGAGCATGACATAAAAAAGAAGGTTAAACTATGTGAAGTTGTTCACGAAAATATTCAAATTTTTGTTTAGGCAACGCTTTGGTAAAAATATCGGCAATATTTCCATTGGTGGGAACAAATTCAACAGCAATTTTATTCTTTTCGACAAGATCTTTGATGAAATGTGTCTTCACATCTATGTGTTTGCATCTTTTACTGTTCTCGTAGCTGTGAATTCCCTTTATTGCTCCTTGATTGTCCAAAAAAATTGTAGCCGAGCTACAGTTCATATCGAGTTGTTCGGCAATACCTAGCAAATTGATCACTTCTGAAGCGGTGTGAGATGCAGCTATATATTCGGATTCGTAACTTGACTTTGCAACACAGTCCTGCTTCTTTGATTGCCAGAATATCAGATTCCCCTTGTAGAATATGGCTGAACCGCTTACACTTTTTCTACTTGTCACGTCGTTGGCATAGTCGGCGTCAGAGTATGCGATTATTCCTTTATCAGTTGAATTTCTGGAATAAGTCAAATTCAAGTCGATCGTATGACGTAAATATTTTAGGATGCGTTTAGCGGCAGTCCAAAGTTCTTGAGTGGGCTTGTCCAAAAACCTGCTCAAAAACGAAACAGAAAACATGATATCTGGTCGGCTTATGACAGCAATATACATGAGACTTCCTATTAGTTGTCTGTAGGGTACTGTTATCAAAGTCTCATCTGTCGCTTGGAAATTGTGCTCCATTGGAGTAGCCACACCTTTGGTATCTTCCATGTTGAATTTGGAGAGAACTTTGTTTATCAAGTTTCCTTGAGAAATTACACAGGTATCATTGTCAAACTTGACATCTGTTCCTAGAAAGTGTCGTAGAATACCCAAATCCTTTGCGTTGAATTCTTCTTTGAGTGCCCTGATGATTTTGTCACTTCCAGGTCCACATAAAATGATATCATCAATCCAAATTGCTAAAAATACTCCTGGTCCCACGTACAAGCAAAAGTCGTAGGGTGATCGTTCTAAACCATTTTTCTCAGCAAATTCGTTGAATTTTTCATTCCATTTCCTTGGAGCTTCTCTCAAACCATATAGAGCTTTACGCAGTTTCAGAACATTTCCGTTTGTGCATTCAATTCCATCGGGAATCTTTATGTAAATATCGAGATCAAGATCACCATTCAAGAATGCAGTAGGTATATCGAGTTGTCTGATTTCCCATCTTTCTTGCAGAGCATGAGCAATAAGAATTTTAATAGTTGCATGTCTTACTACCGGCGAATAAACTTCATAAGACGGTTCTGTTTGAAAACCTTTAGCAACCAAACGAGCCTTTTTCGTGCCGTCCTGCTTCAGAGTAAACACCCATCTTGTGTCAATAGCATCTTTACCATCAGGCAAAAAGGCTGTTTCCCATGTGCCATGCTTTTCATGCGCTTTTATTTCGTTTTCAATTGCTTGTCGCCATTCCTTATCACTGGCAGCATCTTCGAACGAATCAGGAATGTCGGAAAGTAGACAAAATGCAGTATACATCTCAAAATCCTTGTATTTATTTGGTAACGTGATATTCCTTCTCAGTCTTTCAGATGATTCATTATTGTCATTTGGTACATCATCAATTAGTTTACTGAACTCTTGCTCATGGATGGTTTCATTCTCATCAGATAGCCGATGATGATATTCATTTGTTTCAACATTCTCATCTTGGTCCGGTTTACATGTTTCTTCGCTATAGACATAATTCGTTTCGTCAAATCTCACATGACGAGAGATAACAATTTCATTTGTCCGAGGATCCCATAAGCGGTACCCATTCTTGGAATACCCCACGAAACGAACTTCTCTTGCCCTGGCCTCCAGTTTATTTTTAGGAGTAGGTTGTATATAATACCAGGCTTTGCATCCAAATACTCTCAATCTGGAATAATCAACATATCCATGATATTCTTCAGCCGGTACTTTACCACCTATGACATCGGTAGGTATACGATTTAGCTGATATGTCGCACAACTTATGGCTTCTCCCCATAAATATTTTGGTAAACCAGTTTCCACAAAAAGGGTTCTTGTTCTATCCATTAATGTTCGATTAATGCGTTCGCTTACTCCGTTTTGCTGGCTATTATAAGGTTGAGTATATTCAATATCAATTCCTTTTTGTTTGCAAAAATTTTTGATATCATGTGAGCTGTATTCACCGCCATTATCACATCTGATTCGGCTGCACTTGATTCCATCAGATTTCAAACGTCTTATATAGTTCATAATATTATATTGAGCCTCACGTTTCTCTTTTAGAAGATACAACGTAGTGAAATGCGTTTTATCCTCTACAATAACTTGGAAATACTTGTGTCTAGCCAATGTGGGAGATTTTATAGGTCCACAAATGTCACTGTGTATCAGTTCACCTATACGCTCTGACCGCGGATGTTTCACAGATCTAAATGGCAATTTAGTAGCTTTCCCTATCATACACGGGCCACAAATTCGTTTTGAGACATTGATGTTTAAGTTCATTTGATTTAGTTTCTTATCACATGGATGGCCAAGTCTTTGATGCCACACTTTGTCCGAAACCATAGCATTTTCTATCGCGTACATAGGAAAATCAGCAATAAACAAATTCCTTTCACATTTCAAGATCATTTGAAAGTCATTTCCATTTGAAATAGTTGCAACGTTTTTGAAGAATGTTACTTTCATTCCAGTATTCATTATTCTTCGAACTGACAACAGATTTTGTGTCAAACAAGGAACAATTAGTGCGTTTATATTAACAGGTCTACCATTCACGTCTAATTTCAAATTGCCTTTCTTCTGCGCGATCAGTTCTCCCCCGTTTGCTATTCGAATCCGGACTTCCCGATCTAAAACTTGAATGTCCGTCATATATTTCGCAACTTCTTCTTTTACCAAATTATCAGTGGCTCCACTGTCAAGAATAAATGTAATTCCACCTTTTGAGTCATATCCTTTCATGCTGTCTGACATCAAAACTTCACTGACGAAAGTTAATTCATCGGAATCTTGTTTTTCTTGTTTATCTTCATCTGAAGTTAAATGGGCATTCCTCCTAGATTGGAAATCTCTGCTTCGGTTACCAAAACTACTTCGTGAATTTCCATTGAAATTCTGTTTTTGGAAATGATTATTATCAGTTCTATTCGAGGTAGAATATTTTGGACAATTTGGTTTGGTATGACCATACTGATGACAGCGATAACATTTTACCTTCCGAAATCCAGACTTTGATGCACCAAAACCAAAATCATTATTAGAATTTTCCACCTCAGAACCTTTAGATTTCAGTTCCGCATCAAGAAGCCGACTTTTCACAAAATCCATGGTGATTTTCGTGTTTACCGTTTCAATCGCAGTTATGACTACATCAAACTTTTCTGGCATAGTAAGGAGAAGGAAACATATTTTGCCTGTTTCATCCAGTTTCATACCAGCTTCCTCAATATCCCTCAGCAATCCATCTACCTGCATAAAATGGTCCTGAAGTTCTCCACTGCACTTCAACTTTATGATATTTCTCAAAATAAAAAGTCTTATAAGCGGGCTCTTTCTATTGAAAACTTTTTCAAGGTTTTCCATCATTATTTTTGAAGTCTTTGCATCTCGGACATACTCTAGATACTTGTCAGAAAGACTTTGTACTATGATGCATGAAGCTTTAACATCTTTGGCTGCGAAAGCGTCCTGTTTTTCGGCTTCTATATCCTTCTCTTCTTTGGTAAGGCATTCCTTAACTCCTTCCTTCGCCAATATGCACTCCATACGAAATTTCCATGATGAAAAATTAGTACCAGTCAGCTGAGGAAGTGGGTATCCAAGAGAAGAAGCCATGGTGTCTTTTATATAAACTGAGCTGTAGAATCTGCACGACTTGAAAAAAAACACTTTATATTCAGAGGTCGAATTCTGGGCCCATAACCTGATAAGATATGCAGGATAAAAGACTAAAATACCCAGAAGGCAAACAACTTGAGCCAACAGCCTTTCTATTCAAAGTGCATACATGACATCACCTTTTGTCATGCTATGACATGAACTAACAAACATGATACAGAAGGTTCAAAATATAAATCTTATTATTTAAAATTGTAACTGTTATATTCATCCGTGAAAAGAATAAGTTTGTTCCGATTAGAAATTGGTCAGAAGCATGCACAAACAACATATCGCGTTCTAATATACATTTTTCTCCAACCGCCTTGATATGACCATCTTATTGTTACGATATATCCTTGGGTTCGTCGATTAAAACACCAAACAACACTAAACTTCTTTTATTATAACTCTCTATCACAATACAATACAACACGATCACTTAAATCGCTCCGATAACTTTCCAATGCTCGGTACTTAAACTCTCAGTACTAAAAATTCTGCCGTCGGCGTGAACGGCTCCCGCTTATATATACGAGCTCATACAGTGGAGAACCACCCAGACAAATCTTCACAATCGAATATTCTGGGTGAGCCGCGATCACGCAGGTATAATCTTTCCTGGAACCGTCGCACCAATTCGCATCCATAGCCGGCAGGGCTGGCGCCAGCACATTTCGTTACATTATATTCAATTATCTTGTGAAAAAGTATGCTATTTCAGAATGTTCCTTGATTGCTATTGTTATTGTACCGAATTGTGGAGAATTGAACCCAGAACAAAAAGTTGAATGACTATTCAACTACTGAAGAAAAATATCTGATTACCGACAAATTTTGCTATCTGTAATGACTCAAAATGCATATCAATTGTAATGCAAAAAAATGCAATGAAAACCATTCTACACTTCAGATGTATAAAGTGTTTTCATTCAAAAGAAAATTCGGGGTTTGTCAAGAATAACCACGCAGTGCTTGTTTCTTTTCAGATTATAATTTATTTCAACTACAAGTATTTCCAATTTCAAAGGCAGACTGTCACAAAAATCTGTCACTGCCGGGTCTGCTAAGATGATAATACACCTGACTTGTGCCGTGCAGTAAAAAATTATAGGGTTAGTACTGAGATGCCTAGGAAACCCTGTTGTATCTAGTGATTCGATATTGTTTAGAATTTCTTGTCGAAAAACAATCGACGATTACAAAAGCTTCCTAATTTTTGTATAGGGGGCGTTATATGAGCATTTTCGAAAATCTGTCAAATGTCGGTTTTGTCAGATTGACGTAACTTTGAAGTTTATTGTTGTCAATGAAAACTGAAATTATTTCTTCGCACTCAACAGTGTTTAAAAGTCTATATAAGTAGAATAAGTGTTGAAGTTATTAAAAGTACTTTTTACGATGTGTAGAAGATTTCGTATTTTGGGTGGTCAGTCAAAATCTGGGGATCCAAATATTCTTCTTTATTCAGTACCTAACGTAAGTACAAAACAAATAACCCCAAAATAATAACATGAATGTAGCGTTGTAGATAATTTTATTCGTTTCAGCTTGAGCGAAAGTCTTATATCGAGGAGGAAACATCTGTAGCTCTTAATAATGAGATACTGAAAAAAAAGTAAATAAATATCGTATCGTATCGATGTGATACGTATTTTGAACCGTTGCATAACTGATGTGTGTATCCCCAATTCCAAGACAGTCTATCACTTTCAATACACTAGCATGAACTCTGTCGTACATTCTCAGGCGAATGGGCAAAGTAAATTTTCTCGGAATCAAAGTCTAGTCTTACAAACTGATATAAAAACACTAAAAACTTGTAGAGGTAGCAGGTGACAGTGACAGTATTGACAGGTTGTTAACGGTAGGTTTCCACGTTACATGCACGTTTTCTGAAACGCATTTGATTGGCTGTCAGGGCTGTCAAAATCTCAGTAGGCAAATAATAAACAGTGGTAGAATATTTGGTTGCACATTCCTCTCTACTGAAAATTAAGCTTCATATGGTATGTGACTGATCGCCATCTACAATAGCGATCTGAAGCTTTTGCGATCTCAGAAATCAAGCAATCGCTTTTCGCCAAGTTTATCCCAAAATTATTCAGGTATAAGTAGATACACCAGGGTTTCCTAGACATCTTAGTTAGTACCCAATGATGAAAAATCATTTCGATATTGTTTGGAAAATCACTTAAGAGGTGGAAAAATCATCTCTACGGTTACAACACAAAACTACTCTACCTTAAATGTTATTGATAGAACGTTGTATGTTTCCAATGTCATTTCCGTATCTGATAGCACGATTACTTCATTGTTTTACAGTTGTAGTTATTACTACACAATGAATCATGTTTTCCATGAAATGTCAGATTTCAAGCAATGGCAGCTCTATTTACTTATTTTTTGGTACCTTTATGGAAATTTTGAATGACATTAGGTTTGAAGTCATGTTACTTGTTAAATCATTCCGCTATTATCTGTTATGACCACAGAAAAAGTATAGTGTTTAACTCGCATGGTCTGCCAAGTTTCCGCTCGTATGATTGTCATTATGGACGTATAGACCAAAAATACAAACAACCCAGTGTGCATAGGCGCCGGAACTTCAAAATTACTATGGGGGCTCGGTCGCTCTCTCTTTCTCTTTCTTTCTCTCTCTCTCTCTCTCTCTCTCTATATATATATATATATATATATATATATATATATATATTTATATATATATATATATATATATATATATATGCATACATATATATATATATCTATATATATATACAAAAAAAAAGTGAATACTAATTCAAAACGACCCAAGTACCACATGTTTAAAATAATCAAAATAATTTCCAAACTCTTCGGTGAAGTATACAAAAACCAAAAAAAACTGATAATCACAGCCAGTTTCAAACCTCAAATGCCATATGGCGAGACTGAATACTACAAAATTGTTGTTTAAAATTATTAAAGAAATAAATGTCTAATTTCTGCATGATCTATAATATATATATATATATATATATATATATATATATATATATATATATATATATATATATATGTAACCAATAGGATTAAAATTATAATTTTACTCATATTAGAAGGTCCGCCGTCTTTGGTTATTTTTTAAAATGAAAATATTTGCTATCTCGTGATTACTAACTTCTTTGAAAAGGAGCTCTGTAGAAGTTGAAAATAGCACAATCGTTTAGTCTTTGCTGTGTCATCGTGGACCGTGAATACGTTTTTGATTTGATATTTCAGATATCACATCTTTTTATTTTTCATTACAATATATACAGTATATGTACGAACCCTTGTCAATAGTGACTTCCGCTTTGAGTAACTGACACTGTTGCCAGCGTGATAATAAAAATCTTTATATCCTGACACCAATGAGACCGATACATAATTTATTCTAAACGAAAAATGTTTGCTATGAGAGCATGGTAACAGTTTCGCAAACCAGAACTTCACTATGGGGGCTCCGCCCCCATAGCCAATTCTCTATGGGGGCTCGAGCTCCCATTGCCCCCATGTTTCCGGCGCCCCTGCCAGTGTGTAAAAATTGAAGTTATCGAATGAAAACACAGTGTGCATATCATGAACATTTATTTAATTATCAGTCAGGAAAATGTATTATAATAGACACAGAAGCGTGAATTGAATGGAATGTACAAAATAGTCGTAAAGAAATGTTCTCTACACCTACGACTAACTAACATAAACAACGATAACAACAAACATAACAATGACTCCGCTAATGATGATAACTGTCAGCTATAGAATCTACGATATCAAAATATAGTATTTACATTTTTTCGAAATATGCAGGGATATGTACAACAATGTGACATTTGACTCGGTATCATATACGGAATTCTGTGAAAAACTTGTATTCCTTCAACTGTTTCATTAGGAAAAGTTTTTATTTCCGATATTCAGTGACTATTTTGAATGACAGCTGTCAACTTGCCTTCAAAAGAGAGAAGTTTTGTGAAGAAACTTTGGATTTCAAAAGCACTGAAACATTAGTTTTTGGTAAAACTTCTATCAGCATGGACACATTCCCATCTAGACACTTTTGAATGAAAATTTTATATCAACGGACGAATCAATATTTCCCATATTTTGTAATCGTTTTTCTAGAAACTTTAGTATCAAGTTGATAATTCTTTATGCAATTTTCAAAACTTCCCTTCCAAAAAAAAAATTATAATCCTGCAAGGTCACCATGAATAATTTAGATTGAGATATTCTTAGGAAATCGAGCATACAAAGCGATTGTGCTGGATCACAAATTTATATCAAATATCACCAACTCTCACGGAAAACTGTTATACTTTGTTCAACCATCCTTTGCCGTTACGTCATACGTTGTCCAACTTTATCTCTCATTCATGAAATGGATGAGACGGAATTATGACGTCATTAACGTATGTCTCATTTTTTAATGTCGATGTGAATTTTATTTGTCATTTTTGACAGTTCAGTTGTCATAGTTTGATTTGTTCAGTATTTTTGGTCATTTTCGCCATTTTCAGTTAATTTTTCATTGTCAAAATGCCTTTCCGATATAATGAGAAAAAGCAAAGCTTAATTTTGAAGTTGATTGACTACTTTTCAAGATAAAGAGATGCTGGAGTGCCGCTTTTACCGTTGAATACAGTCTACAACGCATGTATCTACCTAAGTTATGCAAATGTAATTTTTTATTGGTTTGATTTTATTGAATTCTATAGCGTGTTGCTGATGCTCTAGAAATATCTATTAGAACTGTTCAAGAACTAGCTACTAGTGGAATGGAAACAGATAAAGACTACAAAATCAAAGTTCATGTCAGACATGTTTCTGCTCGAGGATCATCGATTTAAATCATACATCAACATGCAATAAGAACACGAGTGTATGCGATGTATTCTGCAGGTAGGTACATACTAATAATAATTTTGAGGTTGTGTAAAATAACATTCAACTAATATAAGACAAACGTAAAACAGTAGAATACGTCACCGATTGTGATGTAACGGCAAAGAATGGTTGAACAAAGTATATGTATACTTCCTCTTTGAAAAACATTGAGTTTGAATGAATTTTTCAACTACCCATCCATTGTGACAAGTTTTTCACAGAATCTTCTAGGTACGCAAACGTTATGGACGAAGCTAGTTTCAACAAATTTCAATGAACAGTTGAACAGTACAAAAATAATCATGTAGTAGTGTGAAACTAGACATACAGGGCATTCCAAAAAAAACTTCCCATCCTGTAAATTGCCGAAACGAATACAAAATTACATTCTCCAGCCCTTCGAGTGAAAGTCAATAAAGTGTCATCAGATGAAATAAGTTTGAAGAATATCGAATCTCTCTAATCATTTCGAATATTTTTTTAGCTATTCGTTTCAGAAATATTTGGGGTGGGAAGTTTCTGTTGGTATTTTCTGTATAACATAAGAAACAGTTGTGTATCCACTATGGTTATCTGAACTGATGTAATAGGAAACGTTCTCATTCTCATCCTCGGAATTTCATGATAAATTCAAGTTAAGCGTGATGAGAAATTCCTTTTCCATAGTGATAAGGTGACGATAAATATATTGAGAAATCAGTTTGAGATTCGCCCTCTTTCACACCGCAGATGACCATAGTTTCAAACAACATTTGCAGCAGTAACACTCTTGAAATATATTCCATCATTATTTATTGTCTTTTTACCACTGAAAATAAGAGCTCCTTCTGAAAATCATCTGAAAATACTACTTTGAATTATGACAATCTTTAGTATTGACTTCTTTCATAGGGTATCTAGCATCAATCCTGAGAATACTTTTCTGTATCCGGAAGCAAATTGTAAGCCTTTTTTATCAAGAAGTTTCTGGACGGTTGTTCTTCCATCAGGAGATATTTTAATGAGTCTTCATCTAATCTGATGATACTTATGAAACCAGGAAGAATCAAGTTTTTGTTAGAGTTCATTGGGAAAATCCTCTTCGTGAAATATCGAGTAGATAGTGGTTCAGATTGATGATAGTATATGAGCCTGTATTCTGGAATATTACCGGTGACGTTCAACTGCTAGAAATCGTTATTTACAACTATACACAGGGGGCATAGCCCAGCTCTTCAGGTTGACTGACAGTCACTCGATATCTGAAGTTAAGCAACGCCGAGCGCGGTTAGTACTTGGATGGGTGACCATGCAGGGAAATACCGTGTCGAAAGCCCGTACAGCTGCAGCGAAATAGCACATCATAGCTCGCAGACAATATATCAATGAGCACAAGATATATTGAGGATATGCCGTCCTTCGGAGGGGATGTAAAGCCGTCGGTCCCGAGTCCATGGATGTTGGGCTCGTTAAAGATCCCTAACTCTGGTTGGAATACCAGAGGGTTCGGCAAAATTTCCGGTTGGGGGAAGTGTGCTCACCGGCGTTGGTGATTGGCCTTGGTAGCGGAAATAGGCCGACGTTAAATGAAGAAATAGAAGAAGAAGAACTATATACAGTGCTCTTCTTTGATGTCTCCCCCTTAAATTTTTTCAACGGGTCATCTAAACAAATTGAAAATTGGGATAATGATATCGATGCATGAATACTATATTCTGGAATAAAATTGACAGTTAAAAATTTCAAGATGGCGACTGGACGTCATGTTATACATCATTTTGAAGCTCCTAATATTTACTTCACAACCCTATAATATAAAGTCAATACCTTTACCTACTACAGAACTGGCGGAACATTTATATTTTCTTACATCGACGTTTGATTTCATAATTTGAGGAAATAAGCCTAGTTCAGTTAAAAAGACGCTCGAAATGGTTACCTTGAACTTCTTGACATAAGAACAGCTTATCCTATATTTCACGCAGAACATTTTCGAACACAGTAACGTCGATATTACTACAAATATTTTTTATTCTCTGTCTCATATTCAATATCGCAGCAGGTTCAGTTTCGTACACCTTTAGCTTCAAATAGCCTTATGAAAAAAGTCTAGGTATCTGGCCATTCCGCTGGACCTCGACGGCCAATCCAACAACAGGGAGAAAGTATTGTCCTAATAGTTTCTCTTCTTGGGTAATGTGGTGTTACTTTATCTTGTTGAAATACAATATCCACATCAAATTCATCAGGATTCGCTTCAACGATTTCGGTGGTTAGACTGTGAACAGTTTTTTCCAACATATTCAAATACAATTCCCCTGTTCAAACTTTATCGGACTGTTGAGATTGCCAGCTCTCAGAGAAAAACGAATATTTCTAGAAATATCAATGTTACTGTGTTTGTATTCGGGTAATTATTGAATCTTCCACCATTTTGTATTAGGTGAAGATATTGACTTTATATTCTAGGGTTGTAATGTTTTCGTCGGGAGCTTCAAAATGATGTATCACTGGATCCTCCTTTCCATTTATTTCTTTCCAGGTAGCGCCCAGTCGTCATCTTTCATCATCAATTTCATTATAACAAGTGTCAATTTTTTGAGATGACCCGTTCAAAAAATGAAAGAGGGGGCGACATTAAAGAAAAGCACATTATATATGTTTTTTGCAGCTCATCTTCTTCACAAATAGATCCTTTACCTGAGTTAAACAACACGAATAATTGAAAAAAAGATCCACACGATATCTTATAATAATTTAACATTAATTCTGGCAGTTGTATCGCCAAAGTCATATGCGAGATTTTTTTCTGTGAAGAACCCTGCAGTTACACCTGTCGTATATAATTCAACACCCTCCGTGATATTAGCGGGGATATTAGTCAAGGGAAAAGTTGATTTCTAATAGATGTTACTCCATCAACTTGCTCTGAGTTAAGACTGCCCTGAACAAATTGTTTCCCCAGACGTTTCAATATCACACAGATTTCGCAAAATCTTTGATGAACTTAATCACTCCATACTACTGAAATAAATGGCTCGAAATGAACAATTGTATGAACTTCCGGTTGAATCGGGCCTGTAAACGTTGTTTTAGCATCGTTTCGGTTCCCACTTTGGAGCCAGTATCAAGACTTTTGCGTGACTTGACGCCGACTTCTAAGTCTTCTTATTCCTCAGCTATCATCAGAACAAAGTGAAGATAGAAGTTGTGTGGATGGAAGTCTGGTATTTATTACCATATGAGGGTCAGACAGGATTTGTTCGATGGGACAGTAATGGTTTCCGGCAATTGGGAAATGTTTGTGACTGACAGTCACGACGTTTTGTGATTTCTATTCCTTCGCGAATTATTCTGGAATGAAGTGTTTTTGCCGAGGCAATGGTCTTTTTGCCGTTAAAGCCAATTATGTGTCCGGTTCCGTGGTACTGCTAGTTCGTGTTCCTATGACCAGTTCGATACTTGTTTGTTCGTCTGTCCTATGTATGTTTTCGGGCAGTCACGGTGAGGAATTCTATTTATTCCTTGTGTCTCGTTGGGTTTTACATCTCCAGGTGAGCGCAGGAAAGAAGTTATTTGATGGTTTGCTGTGATTATGCTTGCGTTTTTTTCTGCATATCCTTTTCGTCATCGTTATGATTTTAAAATATTTCGAAAGTATGAAATTGTTGGATATTCGAATGAACAATACTATTCAGGTTTTGTTTTACCTATGACGATGAAAATTGATTCCGATAAGATTCAAGTGTCGTTCCTAATTGCGCTAGTGCATCAATCACTGAAACTATTGCTTTGAAAGGTTATACTTGTTTGTTTTTGAATAATTTCAATAGTACGAATAAAAAAAAAGTTAGAAGAGTAACAAGGGAACTGATCATTCAACTTTATCAAAAAGATAAGGTTTTCTTTTCTTAGTTTATAGTATTGCCGATCATATTTGTATGGAATCAAGTCTTGAAAAAAGAAATTTTGTTATGATGTGTGAAAATATCAATACCTTCGGCCTCACGGTGATTTTCATCTGGAACCTCTTGAAAATCTTTCAGAAAACGTCGAACAATCATTAAAAAAGTTATAGAATGTTTCGAAACTATGTAAGTAATGATTCCGTATCTCCATTCAATTTTGTATTTACTTTCAACGATTCCTACTATTTTTGCATGCAGATGGAATCATTTATTGGGAAAGGCATTTTTGATTTTTTAATGATCTTCTGTTGTTTCTCATTCAATATTCAAGAGGGTCACATAAACTCAAATAATCGACTGAAAATCTCTTTGTTGAACTGAAAAACGAATTCGTGAATCCAGCAAAAATTCGACTAATTCCTGGCCCACAAACCTCAGGCTATCCAATTATGTCCGGGAAACAGAATCTCTTCCTGTTACCCTCGATATTTCGCCCAAAGCAGAAACCATATTCAGGCGTTTGCTTGTTTTGGATGTAACAAAAGTCTACTTCAGGTGTATTATTTGACACGAAGCGGCACAAAGCAAGAGGGGGATAATGAAGACAAGACGGTGGAATCCCTGAAAATGGCAGTGCGTAATGTGTTTCTTGAAAGAAACTGTGTGCAAACGACAAGAATCAAACAAAGATGGAGATAATCAGATTTAAATGTTTATCTTACTCTTCTACTCATTTATTTCAATATAACTTGCGATTATTTTTCTCGATCGTCATCAATTAGTGCATACGAAATATGACGAGAAATGTGTGAACATCAGAATATGATACGATGTGGCTACTGGTCCGACTAACGGAAATGTATCACATCAATATAAAATGTTACAGCTTATCCAATCCATCTTGGCACAAACTCCGATACTTTTCCAATAGCTCACTGGTAGTTTAGACCATTACGAAAGAAAAAACACCTTCTAGGAATAACTTTCAACACAGTGAACACATATAATAGGTGTTTCTTTACCTGAGTATACTTCTCAGGGATTGCTGGGCATATACGTTATTAGTTCTGTGCCAAGATGGATTGGATAAGTTGTACATATGAAATACCAGCTGACTATTATTTGCGAGTACAGCTGTTTGTGTAGCATCAAGGATCTGAGACTGCAGGAGTTTTACAATAAAGCCAATAACACCATAGTTAACAAACCGACCATGGTGAAATGCCATGATATAATTACTTCTCTTCAATGAGTGCAAGTTATCCAAACTCCAGCTCTATCTGCTCAAACGTAGATGTTAAATGTTCTTCTACAAATGAAAGTGAAAGAATCAACATCTGCATTCAAGCAGAGAGAGCTCTTATCTGAATGATATTTACTGACTTCTTGACTTATTGGCAGAGATCCATCAGTCCAACTGTATAGTTATTCTTCTGGATACTGCATATATTTCCATTTATTTGTTTTTATGTTTCAAATTACACTTATCCTAGTATATTCAGTGACCACCAATAATTCTGACCATATAGAAAACGTTTGTAGTACTTTTTTAATTTCTCAGAGATTTTCATTTATCATTAAAAATTGCACATTATCTATACACCAAAATACGATGGATTTGATTTCATCTGAGAATAAAGGATGCTTTTTTTTTGAAATAAAAAATTTTCACTAGGAAATGTTGCTTATAAATATAAACTATGCTAAGATTGCAACTAAAACTGTATACTGTTAATATTTTTCATGTTTCATTTTGTTCCTTTTGTAGCGGTTACAGACCTCTGTCACTACCTGTAATATATTTCACCTACTTTACTTCTTTCAAAATTGTAAGATTCTTTGTATTTTTATATTTCCGTATGAAAACCGTGATCAAATTCATTACATAATTGTTGATTGTCTTAGTACAAAGTTAACATATTACGGACATGTGAAAGCACTATTAACAATTTTATTTCACATAAGAAATGTGCAATAAATTCTATTATGCCACTCAATTCATAAATAATTCAACAAAACTGAATGAAGTGAAGTTGAAATAATAAATTACAGCTAGTAACAGGTTTCAGTATCCATTACAGAAGAAGAACATTGAAAAAATATTCAATATAGCATTTGTCAGTGCGAGTTGAAAGTATTTGGAATATTTTGACATCCCTCGTAATCGATGAAAAACGAAATTGACTGTTGCATTCTGGATTATAGAAACGCACAAATTTCAGTGGATAATAAAATTCTGATGAGGATTCAATTAGGAAAATGTTTTTAATGTGCATAAAAGTGTAATCTACTAGGAAGTATTTGGGTTGAGGTGGCCTTTACTTGATGGAAATCCATAGTTATTACGCTATAAGGTAGACACGATTGAATTTCCACAAAAATGTGTTTAAATACATTCGCTTGATAAAGATAAAGTGTATCGAAACATGTCGCGAAGACAATAAATTTTGTGGAAATTTAATCGTATCTAACTTATAGCGTAACTACTAGGAAGTATACCACCGTGGTGTTTTGCTTCCTCATCTTGCGAGTAACACCTTCAATACAGCATCATATTGAAATAGAGCCGTTACAGAAGTGAAGATTATTTGGCACAAGCCCCCAGTTTTATGAAACTCCAAGAATATCGGATGGTTCAAAACCGCAATCTTCCAACCGTTTCTCCACTAAATCCTACGTTATTGAATCCGTCTATCCCGCAATCTAACAAAATCCCTGCGTTTCCAACAGAGACGCCACAAAAACTCATAACAGGCAAATTGGCATTTCAAACAACAATAAAACTCTTCTATGTACATAACAAAATCAATTAACGCTCTGGAGATGCTTCGCTAACGTCAAATGCACGACATTTCCATTAATGGAAGCTTCAGGACTCATTAAACTAGCTGTCAAGTATTCATGACATCGCAATTACAGGCACGTGTGCAAAAATATTCGAAAGATACACGTCTGGAATTGTTTCTTGTGAGCGAAGAGTCTAGAATTCAGTTAGTTATAAACGGAACCACCTGCAAGCTTTGTAACCTACCACGATCTGAAGTAATAAAGAATTATTATATATATATGGTTTATTATATATATATGGTCATATATATATGGTCATATATATATATATATATATATATATATATTTCAAAAGAACGTTGTTAAAAATTAATGAATGAGGGTGGTAAAAACTTAAATAAGAGAACTGATCTCAATAAATCGCGAACATCTGAATGAAAAAAACGACGAGATATTAAATGGCAGTTGACTAACAGAATTTTCATGAAAGGAACTCATCAGGGCTTCAATAACATCTCCAATCTATTTGCATTATTGAAAGCAGAAAAAGAGATCTGAGACTAAGAAGAGGAAAATATTAAGTGGATCGTTGGTTCCCGCGGAACGTTGTATGAAAGATATTTCACATAGGTGAAAGTCTAGCTTCACATCGATAAACACCAGAGTGGAATGAAATATATCCACCATATTCCGAAAAAGTGGAAATAAGATGCTTTGCTGGGCATGGCCCAGCTCTTCAGGTGACTGACAGTCATTCGATATCTGAAGTTAAGCAACGCCGAGCGCGGTTAGTACTTGGATGGGTAACCATACAGGGAAATACCGTGTCGAAAGCCCGTACAGCTGCAGCGGAATAGCATATCATAGCTCGCAGACAATATATCAATTAGCACAAGATATATTGAGGATATGCCGTCCTTCGAAGGGGACGTAAAGCCGTCGGTCCCGAGTCCATGGATGTTGGGCTCGTTAAAGATTCCTACTTCTGGTTGGAATACCAGAGGGTTCAGCAAAATTTCCGGTTGGGGGAAGTGTGCTCACCGGCGTCGGTGATTGGCCTTGGTAGCGGAAATAGGCCGACGTTAAATGAATAATAAAAAAAAAGATGCTTTGCTGTACTGCTAACAAGACTACAGGCGATATAAGCAGATTTTTGCGATGGTTGAATCGATCTTGAAGTATGGACTAACATTTCGAAACTTGCTGGGCAGTCTTTTCTAACATTAGAACAACATCCGTGATACGATGAATTGTCGTATATGTGATGAGTCCATATATACATTAGGCTTTATTTTATTCATGGGGTGAGTTTTGTAGAAAAAACGTGATTCTGGAAACAACCTAGCATCATATTGAAACAATGCTTGCATTCTGAGATTTCTGTAATGACCACTCTGAAACTGGACTGAATGAAGTAAAAAGGAAAATCGAAATAATTCTACTAAAAAATATAGTTAAGTTCAAAAATGTTGATCTGAGAAGTTCTTAATTATCGTCATCCGAACCGTTCAAAACTGATGGCACAGTGCTTAAAGTTATTGTTTCATATATCGAGAAAACCGAGAATAAAGAAAACTCATTTGTTTCGACGATATGAAATCGTTTGTGTCAGTTCCCATAGACATCCATCATCAATATTACAAATACTTCCATCCTTCAGCCTGAAATTCACATTTCCCCTATACTTCATTGCGAGTCATACATAAAACATAGCTGTTTTCCGATGGTATTTGATCTATTAATTGGATTTTGGATGTAGCCATCCATAAAGTTATGCTAATGCCATTAAAGATGACGTCTAGATTTAACTATAAATATTTATCTCCCAGATAGAATACGTTGAAAAACTCGTCTGTTATGGTCGTTTCGAGACCAGACTAAACGGAAAAATAACGCAATGAGATTGAGAAAGACAAAGTATTTGTTGTTTACGTTCATGACTATCTTAGATATATTTCAGCGTTCAATAAATTCTGACATTCTTCATGTTTGCCGAGCGCATGCTCTTGGGAAGATACTGAGTTTTTTCTGGTTCACAATATATTTGTCTTTCGAATTTTCAGCATCGTTGAAGCCAAATATTTTTCCAACAACAGATCTGACGGTCTCCGAACGTTTTTATAGGGAACTCGGGAATTTTTATGGAGAGAACGAGGTTTGACGAATTATTTTCTGGATTTCATCTTCTTCGATTTGAGAAATTGAAATTATAACTTCTATGAAAGACGTGAAATCGAAAAAAATTACAAACACTCTTTATTAAAACGTACGTGGATATCAGTGAAAGATTCATTCACAAAAAGGAAGAAAGATCCCATCCAAAACAGCTACTCCCTTGCCTATGTGGCACAACAGGCACTGAGTTATATAGAAATCACTTTTCCTTGCTCAATTTGTATACCAAGCAAATGAAAGTTGAATCAAACAGGTAGGAAATATCTATACAGTAGTATGTGAAGATGGAGGACAAATCTCACTATTTCACTCAAGTACAGACAAGATCTCATTTCTGTCAGAGAAAACTATCTCCTGAGATTCGCAGTGGTAAATTGAGTAAATTATGGAATACTTTCATTAGGTAGACCAAACAATTCCAAAATATTCAACTCATGACAAGTCATCAGTTTTCATTGACATTTCGATGAAATTAATTTTTTTGATTACCTTATACCTATCAACAGGAAGTGTTTGTAATATTTTTTTGTTTTTATCTCTTTCCTACAAGTTGTAATTTCTATTTTTCGATTGGAGAAAGAAGAGAGCAAAAAAATGTTTTTTATATGTTACACATCTCTCAAGCGTACTTTGAGGGTGCTGGATTCATCAATTAAAAAAAGCAATTTTTCCCGTTGGTTATGTTTCTTCGTGAGTCTAATCACTAGTGTTCAACCAATTTCCATATAATCTCCAGAAATTGGTGTCCAAACATCATAGGAAAGTGATAATGAAACAAAAATCAATAATTTTTGTCATTATGTTCTCAGTAGGTACCTACTTGATTGTTGCTCTCATAGATCTTCAATCTCTCACTTACATAAGTATCCTCTTCCGTTTTTTTCTCATAGATTTTGTTATTTTTTGTAATTCAGATATTAAGATGGTTGATCTTAGAATTTTTTTCTATTTTTAAAATATCTTTGGGAAATCTAAATAGATACAATTATATGGAACATTTCTCTAAAAGAATGCTTCCTATGAGCCAACTCCAGACTTGATGTCCAATAATAGTATGATTCATATCGAGGAGGGAAGTGAATCAGTTCCCTCAGAAGAAAAATATAGCGTACCGAGGTAAGATTTTTTTCTCGTGAGAGAAATATTATCTTTTGCCCAATTTTTTTCAGAATCATTCGAAACAATTTCATTGATAGAACAAGAAATGATCAATACATTCTGGTTTTCAAGTGGGCATTGGAAATAGACGAGCTTCATGAAGCTCCCAACAAATGTCATTGTTGGTAAATGTCATTTACCTATGTAGAGATGAAAAATATACTAATCTAGATACATGTATGTACATTTTGGTTTCGTCTTAATCAATGCGTTTGGCATACCAATGCCAATGCCTGGATTAATCATGTACAGGCCCTGATAATCGACAGTGCGACAGATGCTGCAAGGGGTTGAAAAGTTTCAAAAGAGGTCGGGACAGTTATTTCTTACCCTCGTCTTCATCTGAGAGAATAAATGATCACTTTTGAACCTAGAGTTATTTACCTCTAGTCTCATTGAAATCTTTGAGGAAGAGTTTTCATAAAGCCACGGTAACCATGTCTACATATAAACTAAGGAGACAAATACTGAAACCAATCCACATATGGAAAAGTGATCATTTAATATCGGAAAAAATTTGCCATCGTTTCCAAGAGAGACGTGAAACCAATCCACATATGGAAAAGTGATCATTTAATATCGGAAAAAATTTGCCATCGTTTCCAAGAGAGACGTGTGTTTGGTTACTTTTCAATGACCGTCGAGGTACTAGGTGAGAAAATAGTCATTTTTTGTGGGTCCCCTGGTTCATAAGACTATTAAGAGCTCTCCAGTTCATCTCACTGCCAGACCCTGGAATAGAATATCTGAAAAGATGCCTGCGACACTGAAAGAAATCCTATCTCGTCCTACGAAATCTTTTACCACTGAGTTCTGGAAAATTGACAACGAATATCGTCATTTCCCCCGAGATACAAGAGGCAATCAGCAGGCAATAACTCGATTTGAAAGCAATTTAGTCCTGGTGGATACACTGTCTATGCCTCCTTTCGTAATTAGTGCTATTACATCGACTAGAAACGTGCCATTAGTGGAAGCGTGGCTGCTGAGGATGAAAGGCGACCTGTGCGCGAACCAATAGTGAACAGGGTTATACATGGTGTCCCAAAGAGAAGTATCGAATTCAACTTTTCCAATACCCGAATTAACTTGTACAACTTCATTAAATTCGTGATGCAAATTATTTGGCTCACAATATGTCCAGATTTAACACCCCAGTATTTTTCATCATAGGTTCAGTTGAAATTTCAAATGTCACTTTGACACCAAAATGGCCAAAAAATAGAGCTTGAAATGGTTTACATACGGTATTTTGACGATTCCAAAACATATAAATTATGTCGTAAACTGAAAATGGACGATTAATCGAAACAGTATTCAATCCAAACGGTATTTTTGAAATGTCACTTTATTACTTATATTGAGCCGGTTTCATTTCCAGAAAACGCATAGAAAAAAACAAACTATGAACGAATCGTATTCATGTGATTTATTGACTTCTGAATATATTTTGACAATCCCGAACATTTCATGCAACAAATATTTCATTTCTGAAAATCTTGCGACCATATGTCGAAATCAACGAAGTTTCAGCAAGAAGTGTATCCACAGAAAAAAACAATCAACCTACAGTAATGTTTCTAGGTAAAATATTCCACACTAAAAAATGCTACAACAGTAAGGAGTAACTGACGATCAGCAATGTTTCCCGACAAAAGATATCACAATGTTCCTAGTGGGATTCAGGATAACACTAGGGATAACATCATGGAAATTCTTTCAATTTCTTTAATGATCAAGTCGTAATATTTGACGCAGACAACGCAGTAATATCACTGCAACTTATTCAGGTAACGTTTCAGGTGATGAAAAAATAACCTGTGGTAGAAGTCCAATGTATCTCAAAGTGGAATGTAAGATTTACGATGCAGAAAAACTCTAAGTCGTCTCCACAATTCAATATTTGAAGGATGTCAGTACGGTGATTCAGTACATGTTTCGAACCTACATAGGTTCATCATCAGCTGAATTAACATTTAATTCTACAATAAACGAAGAATAATATAATATTAGTTGATACTATGAAGTATAAAATTACTTACATGGAGATGAAAAGGTTCAATTGGGAAAAAAGGTCACATGGTGAAGTTTAGATAGGCATCAGAAAAAATATATATTGAAACGAATTATGAAAAATTTTGTGATTAGGGGAATTTAGGACATCCCTAACACAATGATGGCATTAAAATTGGGAGGCTTGGAGCCCTTGTGCCCAATATGTAATGTTAGAAATAGCCACATGAAAGGAACTTTGAAAAAACTACTACAGTTCACAAATTGAATTGAGTTGGGAATGAAGGAGAATCAACTGACAGAACTGTCAACTGTCAAAAAATTTTCTATTGTCGAGATGACATGGAAAGGCGGCACAGGGCCTGGCACACACGGAACAAAAATCGAAGAGCTGACATTTCGAGTCATGTCCCGGGTGAACAGATCCAACACCTCCTATACAGGCCCTCTCGTTACAAAAATTTGTTTATGAAAGTGAAACATTTATTGAAGATTGGGTTCAACTAGGATACATTATGGTAGGGAGCGAAATCGCCGTGATTAGCACTGACATCTATTATCCATCCTTGGGACGAACAAGAGTTGCCAACCATCAAGCCAACAGACAACATTACACAAAGTTTAGTTGAGGACAACAACCGCTTCAGAAGTGTGGCGCTACAACTTTTATCTACATTTGTGTCTGTAATCTGTAGCTCCTCGTCAGTCAGTTTCTACCTCAATGCTCTGTAATGAACAGTACCGAGGAAAATATTTTCCGCAAATCGCCAGAAAGATTCGACATTCTAGACCAAATGTCTTGAAGAAAAAGTCAACATTTCCTTATTGCAAGAAATAGTATGTTACACACCGAGGTGGGAAGTGATTCATTCCTGTCGTGAGATCAGTTAGTTAACCGAGACGCAAAGCGTCGAGGTTGGCTATGATTTCGAGACAAGAATGAAACTTCCTACCGAGGTTTGTATACTAATATATTTACAACCATCATATTTCGATTGAAATTAATAACTTTCTGTTTCGTTCTGAACATATCTAAAATATTACTTTCAACGATAAATAACCAAGAACGCGGTTTTCTCAGAATAATCGAGTAGATATATTGTTACCGTGACTACGGGGTATACAATTGTCACCAATAAAAATAAATGTCAGATGAAGTCAATTAATGACAGATAAAGTCTAGAATAGATGAAATGAGGGCGGAAAGTAGAGGTGTGTAATGTGACACTTCCCAACCTTCAATGACGTAAGTAATGACATCATTACATATATGGTTGTAAATAATTTATGTTTCCTTCCAGTTGTTAGTATTGTGCACGAATGATTGAAAACTCTTTCTATGGTAACTAAAGTAATTTTATTACGAATTCAAAACCACCATTTATTCGTGGATGGAATTATTTGCAATTTTTTTTTAATTGATCAATATCTGTCGAATTTCAAACGATTCGCGAAAAAATTGTATGTTTACCTCGTCTAGGAATGTTAGTCGATTTCTACCTGCTAAACAATATACTATTGGTTTCAATGGATTTTTCTTCTACAAAAGTCAACTCTGTTGGTTCAGCACCCAACTCTTTCCAGTTTATTCTTGAGGTAATCGAGCTCTTTGCCCTCCGTGATTCCTTATTTCTGTCCAATTTCGTTTCCCTTATCTGGCTAATTTGAATATTACCCAACGAGTTTATAGGTCACAATAATTACTCGGCCAACGTGCTGTTAATTCGTTCGGAATTATGAGCGATGAAACAAAAATAGTCGCGAATCGGTCCGAGCTGTTGCTCTCGAATCAGGTCAGCCACGGAAAATAGACTATTTTTTCTATTCTCGGAGTTAATTTACGTGAAATCGATATGCGACAACAGGTATTCGTTCTCGTTGCACGAACCACCGGACGAAAATAGACTGTTAATTTGAACTGAGAAATAAATGATGAGTTGAGAGGAAACCAACTTCGGAAACATCGACCTGGGGAAATTATTTTCATCGCAGTGCTATCCGGACTTCAAGTTAGCCATGACCTCAACTAATAATCTCTACGACATTGGTTCTGAACCTCGAGTTTTTGTTCAGTAACTAACAGTTATCTGGTATGCATGCTTTGTCATGCCACCGAGGTTCTGATTAAGGGCGCCGTTTCTCAAGGGTAAGGGGAGCAGGTGCCACCCCTGGCTTTCAGAATTTTCCGTCAGTACAACGCCATAAGACACGATATCGACTTAGTTTTAATTTTTGTTCGATTTTTTTGTGGAACTCACGTAATTCGGTCTCCATTACAAAAAATCCAAATTAAATTTTAGTCGGTCTCGTATATTTTCGGAGTTACAGGTCCATTTTGTTGTGAAACTTCACAATTTTCCACATCAAATTTATGTTGTAAGAATACACGAAATTTGTCCTTCTTCTGATCAAACATCATTCACTCTCTTATTCACTCGTTTTGTTTTCAACATTTTTAAGTAGAAAAATATATTATTTTTTCAAAAAATCCAACTTCCTCCAAAAGTCAACATGAATACGTTCAGTTCTCAACATTAACAATGAGAGCGGCAACACTGCAAATCATTTTCGACTCTCATTGCACTATGACATCACAACAAATTGTTTATGGTTTGAAAATTAATGCATTTTTTGAAAAACCAATGGTTTTTATGCTTGAAAATGTTGAAATCAAATGATTAAGAGAGTGAGTGGTTGTGATCAGAAGAAGGACGAATTTTGTGTGTTCAGAAAAACAGAAATTTGAAGTGAAAAATTGTGAAATTTTTCATCAAAATGGACTTGTATCTCCGAAAACATACGAGACCGCCGTAGAGGAGATCGAATTACGTAAGTTCCACATAAAAAATTCAAAAAAAAAGGTGCCCATAGCGATCGAAGTATTTATTTTTCAACTACATTCGTGAGTATTGTCCAAAAGGATTTTCATTTCAATTTGATACATCAGTTTGATTTCAAAAAAATTCCTTGTAACGGCGCCCATGGTTCTGATGCTGACCAGTTCCAGTTCAGATGAGAGGAAAATCTCATACCTTTCGAGAGAGAACATCCGATGCATATTTCAAATAACCAGTTCTGTTTTCCAGCTAATCAATGGCTCAAATTCCAATAGATATTGCTTAGAGCCATCTATTTCATAGTTTCCTAAAAAACTGAATATAAACTCTCTTAGAAGAAAGAACTCTCTTTCGTTTTGGTCTTTCTCTCACTCATAAACTTCAGTACTAGATCTTCATTTATTCTAAGCAAAAACGCGGATTATTCACCAGAACCTTTCAAGAAAAGTTATCATGGAAAAAATGAGAGTTCCAAAACCCAAAACTACCCTGTTCCAATGAACAACCAAATCCTGTTAGATATTCTCTCCAAAAGAAACATTTTCAAACTGAAAATCAATGAAAATGAAAGAAGGTCGAAAGCTAGATTCACGTTCAGAACAGTATATTAGCGACTATCATTAATTGAAAGTCTGGTGTGTTCTATACAGATAAAACTATTCCATAAGAAAGATTTTTGATTTTCGTTTGAAAATGTGTCTCATCAACAATGTCTTATTTTTCAATGATATCACTGGAGAAAGTATTCCAAATGTGTATATTCATGGAATAATATCTATAGAGTCAACTGAACAATCACTATTACCTTTATGTTGCCATGCTTTCCATATACTACTCATAATTGTGGGTCTAGACGCAGAAGCACCACCGAACCCAAATGGTATTCCGCAAAAGTCGTCCGACCTGGTAAACTTCATGATAAAAAAGACTTTCGGATTATATTTCTCGAAAAAATACACTACTAGAAACGTTATTTAAATTTTCTGCTTTCATCTTACTCACAGGAATATTATGACTATGAGGAAAACTCAAGAACCTTCACACCTGTTTGTGAAGGATTTCAAAATTGGGAGTGATGCAAGATGATGAATGAATAACTCGACTATTTAAATTGACATAGACGATTCGCAAAAATGTTTTCTATCTAACGTTTCACAGTTAATGAATCTACCAAAAGCAGCAGTCCTTGTTTCTCTGTATCACAGAATTCCTCTGCAACGTGAAAACGGAGACTGATCCACGAGTAATTGAGACGTTTCAGTTCGATAATACACAAAATCTATTTTCATGGCACTTGGACAGTGAAAAAAACAATTGCCTTTGTCTAATTCTGACCAGATACAGACCGTGTCAAAATTACCTTTGGGAGTCAACTGATATCGCACGCTTTGAAAATATTCTAACGCTATAAAAAAAATTGGAAATGTTTCTGACAAGCAAATGACAAGGTTGAAGACAAGATGTTTTGAAATTTGAATATTTTTAAGATATCGGAGTGGTAGGTGCTTGGAGAAAGGCAGAAATGAGTCTTCTTCACAGCAAGATATTATTGAGGAAGGAATGTTTTATGAAGTTACTAAATCAAAAACCGAACGAAGACCATACGTATGTTAACAATCATCATAATAATCATGATATTGAAGTCTTAGAATTGTGAGATTTGTGTCATACAAATGTTTCGATTCTTCAACATTATATCATGCCAAAATCAGAAAAAAAAAATCAATCTCATTTGATGCCTTTACTGCCAATAGTGTCGTTTCATATTTGTTATGATTTTTTGGACTCAATTTTCAGAACGACGTTTCGTTCTTTGATATCCATCCTCATTTATAATTAAAATTTCCGTTTTTTTTTTTCAGTTTCTGTGTAGTTTTTTTTTCATTGATTCATCAATCATAACCAAGATGTTCTAAAGAAGTAGGAATCAATAATTTTAGATGAAAAACACGAACTGTATGAGAGAACTGTCCAAAGATATCCTTTTTCTGCTTTTTCTGCTTTTTTCTTGAAAGCATTTGAAAAAAGAAAAGGCCTAAGGTTTCAATGCTATTGAAATTATTGGTTCCTTCGTTTCTGAGCGAAATTATGATCGGATATTTATGTGTTTTTCTCTTTGAAATTGTTTGAACAGAAAAAATATATATATATAAATATATATATATATGTGTGTATTTCAAAAATAATCAGTGGAGTAGAATTCGATAAACGCCGTATTTGAAATCGAGAGCTACTAGAGATCAGAGTTCTATTAACAAATTACGGTATGATTTGAGAAAGATGGATAAAGGAACAACAGAAACGACAATATAAGTTGTTTTCAAATATCTCACAATCTATAAAATCATTTTATCGTTTCCTATAAAAAACATGTACAACGTTCTGACTTTCTTTCATTCAATATCTTGGTTAGCAATCATTTTATAAGAGAAGCATTGATATTTTTCATTAGAGTATTTTTTTCGAAAGCTCAAGAAATTTTAATTGGTTAATCTGACACGCCCTGTATTTTCAATACAGTTTCGATAAACTTGGTGTAATTTGGTCTCATCAAACTGCCCCATTTACAAACCGCAGACAAGCCTTCGCGTGAAGAAAATATAGTAACATCTCTCCCTTAGAATATACAGAGCGTTTTGAACTATCTTTTGAACTACTCTTCAACATGAATGTATAATGTGTCTACATATTTTCAGTATGAATAGGTATGCACGAAGTATGAGTACCTTGTATAGTTTGTTCAGCTAAGGCGCATGATTTGTGAATGAATCAACTAGCGTAAGAGTTGGCGATCCAGCAAACAATATCACTCAGCATATGCTCACAAAATATGGTTGAGAACAGAAAAAGCTAGAAATGTTCGAGACAATTTCAAGTTTGTGCAGCTACTGAATATAGCGCTTAATATTTTCGAATTTAACACATGATACTACATTTCTCACTAACAATGGGTTTAGAAAACCGCGACACACGTTTTGCTATACAATTACTTCCTCAAGCAGAATCAATGCTCGAAAAGCACCTAGGTAAGTAACCGTCCTGATCTCAAAAACTAGCATTGTAAATATCTGATGAATGAAAGGGATATGTAAAATTTCCCTCCTGCCAACGACATTCTCAAAATACAACAACTTTCCTCCACACCACACCATGCAATACCGATTATAAAAAATATATGTTTTATTACATATGTTCAATGATATTGTTTACTAGAAACAACTCTGATAATCATGTATTATTGTCCCATTGTCAAATCTTTTTATTTTCCAGCAAAGAACAATCACCACTCAGTCTTGAACCAAAGTCACCTAAACGGGTTCTTTCTAAAAATTAATGGGCTTTTCCATCGGAATAATGGGCCTTTCCCCCGGGTTCTCAGGACTGCTAAATAAAAAGAAACAACAATAAGGAATGTGCTGATGGTGATCGTCAAATATTCGAAACATTTATATATTGAAGCACAATCACTTATATACACTGCAAAGGAGTGGATCCTCTCCGGTATAATCAGTATTTTAAAATGTTTCAGCTAATACTAAGTACATCAGTCAGTCTTGGCACCCGATCGGGCACGCTTCTTCATTTCCGCCCTGTAGAACTCCTTTTTCAGTATGATTAGACTTAATCTCTATACATGTCAATACGAAATGATAAGACAAGGAGCTGGACGTCGTAAAGAATCTTATTTACCGTTTAAACTCGTTTTTCGAGGTCAAGAAGCTTACTGTGCTTTCTTCAGGACGGTCAGTTGGCGTGTCAAGTTTTCCTCGGGGGTGATTATCCTCTTCTTCATCGAAGGGCGCATCTCATTTTCGGCTTGGCTCTGCAACAAAAAAAATGAGATAATTTTGAACGAATCTGAGAAAGATTGTTCTCACATGTTGCTGAGTTATGTAATTGACCAATTACATCTCTGATACGTAGAAAAAATATAAATGAGTATGCAAATATTCGAATTATTTTTCAAAGTGAAATTGAATAAATGTGAGCCTCTCAAACGCCATTTAGCGCGCTTTAGATGATGTCAAGTAGCATTTCCCCATGTTTGTTTACTAGTTTAATTCAAGCGTTTCAGTTTCAATTGCTATACAGATCACGGAAGAAGCTAAAAAAACTCCTTACAAGTATTGTATGGTACTGATAGTATGAGAGCTAGCAACGTCGGGAAAACAAGAATTTTAGGTAGGCCAGTTTTCAGATATGTTATCTCTCTCACTCTCCCGGACGTCATACAGGCGATCTGGCAGGCGGTAGTGGTTGCGTTCATCAGTGCGCATCGTATCTGTGCAGGTAAAAAATCAATTTTTCAAGTAATTTTAAGACGCTTTTTTTTGTTTTATTATTTTTGTTGACTTTTTTGCAACATGAATTTATTATTGCCAGGCACTTTTATAGTTGTTTAAACTATGCCAAGCGCTGATTTTGAATTAAAAATTTTTTTTTTCAAAATACTTTAGTATGGTTGTAATTTATACAGGATGTTCTTCAAGTATCTAAAAATCTAAAATTAATTTGCTAAGCAACTATTGGACTGTTAAAGCATCAGTCAGACCGATCTAACAGTGAAAAGTGATGTGGTATTATTTTTACTTGGTCTAGAAATAATTGTTGAATACCTTACAGAGAAAGGATTAAAAATTATTGAATCAATAAATGAATCAATACGGTACTAAAATAATAATTTATTGTTATACTAAATTAATATAATGGTCAATCTTAAGTATCAAAATAGACAAAAATGTTCATTTTCACTAGCCATTTTCGTTGACTTGTTTGCAACATGAATTTATTATTGCCAGGCATTTTCATAGTTGTTTAAACTATGCCAAGCGCTGATTTTGAATTTGAAAAAAATTTTTTTTCGAAATATTTTAGTATGGTTGTAATTTATACAAGATGTTCTTTAACACATTATAAAAGGTCATACTTATGTGGAAAAATGGAAAGACAAACGCGAAGTTTTATCCATTACAACGAAATATCATCCAAAAATGGTTACTGTTCACAATAGATATGGACGGATGAAACTAAAACCAAAAGCTATAGCAGAATATAACGAATTTATGGGGGAAGTTGATCGCAATGATCAACTTGTGTCATACTATTTATTCAAGTCCAAGAAAAACACTTCGTTGGTACAAAAAGGTAATTTTTCACCTTATCGACATAACTTTGGTGAATAGTTCCATACTAGATTTGACATAGTTTAAACAACTATGAAAGTGCCTGGCAATAATTATTTCATGTTGCAAAAAAGTCAACAAAAATAATAAAACAAAGAAAAAGCTTCTTAAAATTATTTGAAAAATTGATTTTTTATCAGCACAGGTACGATGCGCACTGATGAACGCAACCACTACCGCCTGGCAGATCGCCCGTATGACATTCGGGAGAGTGAGAGAGATAACATATCTGAAAACTGGCCTACCAAAAATTCTCTCTCGAAAACGTTGCTATCTCTTAGACTATGAAGAGTAAAAACATTATTGAAAATTCACCAGATCAAGATGCATATATTCCTGGTGAAATGACTTCTATACCAGTACATACATGTTAATGTTTTCGTCATAAACGCTGAACCTACGGCTCACTTGATAATGGCATCCATGGAAATTCACATTCCCGAAATTTGTTTACAGGTGGCGCCAAGCGGAAACTCCAGACACATGATGTTATGAATTCTGACGAAATTTCTATTAGCAAATTCTCACGGAAGAACTTGTGTAGAGTCATTGTATTACTTTCTTTTTTCAACGCTACATGATAAAGGATAAAGATTCACAGAGTTCTGTCAGAAATTGCACGAATTCTTACCTAGGAATTTGCTATATTTTTGATGTTCGTTTCTGTTTCGAAATAGATAGATGCATTTGCTTTATATTTTCGATATATATTGTGAGAAATTAATACAAGAATTCATGCTGAAAATTTTTCAGATATTTTGATGAGATTCTTCAAAATATCGGTATCGACGTGAGAGCTGGTGGAGAATTGGACGACAAAGATGGAAAAACAGTATGTCATTATATCGTTTAGAAATCATTATAGTGTTTAATTTGGAATGAATTGGACCCTTCATTGTGCAGATCAACCTGAGTAATTTCAATTCATTGGGAAGAGTGCTGTAGGGCAGGCTTTTATAGCGCTATACATGAATACCGCATTTGAAAACACTCTCCCGAAAGAACTTGTATTCCATGATTCTACATTTTTGTCATTGCATCCTCTTACTGGGCATGTAACAACCATTGTCACTAATGCTGGAAATTGAAATAAATATGTTGAACTGGGAAATTAAGTAATTAAGTAAACACTGATCAAGATGAATTTTGTTTTTATCAGCGTCAGAATAATCTCGCGTTAGATTGACCAATTGAACTTGAATACATGTATTGAATGTTTTGCACTAACCATCGCAACTTGATATAGATGAATGATTATTTTGTTCACAAGTATACTTTGTTCAACCATCCTTTGCCGTTACGTCATAATCGGTGACGTATTCTGCTGTTTTACGTTTGTCTTATATTATAGTTGAATGTTATTTTACACTCAACCTCAAAATTATTATTGGTATGTACCTACCTGCAGAATACATCGCATACACTCGTGTTTTTATTGCATGTTGCTGTATGATAGTATGATATAAATCGATGATCCTCGAGCAGAAACATGTCCGGCATGAACTTTGATTTTGTAGTCTTTATCTGTTTAAATTCCACTGGTAGCTAGTTTTTGATTAGTTCTAATAGATATTTCTGGAGCATCAGCAACACGCTATAGAATTCAATAAAATCAAATCAATAAAAACTTACATTTTGCATAACATAGGCGATACAAACATTGTAGACTGCATTTAACGGTAAAAGCGGCATGGAGTGCCGCATCTCTTTCTCTTAAGTAGTCAATTAACTTCAAATTTAAGCTTCGTTCTATCTCATTATACAGGAAAGGCATTTTGACAATGAAAAATTAACTGAAAAAGGCGAAAATGACCAGAAATAGTAAGCAAATCAAACTGACAACTGAACTGTCAGAAATAACAAATAAAATTCACATCGACATTAGACATACGTTAATGACGTCATAATTCCGTCTCATCCATTTCATGAATGAGAGATAAAGTTGGACAACGTATGACGTAACGGCAAAGGATGGTTGAACAAAGTATAGTACAACAGCGTTTGATATCCATTATGAAACGCTATTCAAAACAACACTTAAATTGAATACCAAACAAACGGAAAACGATTAATGACAAATAGTTAAAACAACACTTGAGTTATCACTAAACAAACGGAAAACAACTTGTAATTGAAAGCAACGGTAGATAAACGACAAATAACTAAGGAAACTACGGCAGAGAATTGAACTGGAAACGACAAATAGCTGGTTGAAAAGAACACTGAAATTATGGAAAACTTCGAGCACAATGCGACTAAATTGGAATACAAATGTCAAAAAATGACAAAATTCTATCAAAATATGGCAGAATTCTATTCTTGCACCATCTACTGGAAATTGCAATGAATTCCCTGGATTTGATTGATCGTGTCCACCATCTACTGGAAATCGCAATGAATTCCCTGGTTTTTGACGAAACAATAACGAATCGGAGATCGCACCAGGAATATATGCATCTTGAACCGGATAAATAGTTTTTTCGTATTCCAAGTGAAATTACGGAAACAATGAGTTGAACTGTACGAAACGAAGCAATTGTGTGAGATGATGAGGAGGAATAATTCATTTTCAAAATCGTGTTTACACTGTCGTGAAGATCATTTCAACGTGAGTATTCTCTATTCATATACATCTCAGTGTGAATTAGTCAAAAGAGAGTTTTCGACGGTGGAGAAATCGGTTTGATACTTACCTATCCTATTCTAAAACATATCAGAATATCGATTTGTAATATACATAGTATGACACATTGATTACCTTGCAGCTTTCACTCCTTTGATTGCTGCGTATGTAAAATCGGGATTTCATTCAAAATATGCAGTGGTCATGAATGTATCTATTTTCGGTGAATTGTCCGATTCTGCTTAGACAGAACCAGTTACAGTCATCAACCCAAATCAACAACAAATCTAGATTCACTAGAAACCGCTACATAAATGCAGGTTGGAAATATTCTTCTCACAAAGCCCACTAAGTATGAATATCGACACCAATAACTCCAATATTGTGTCGTCTGACGTTATATTTCCTTTCAATGGTGTAGCGTTTTGTAAGTTTGAATTCCTCTCCTCAATTTTTCACTTTTCATCCAATATTTTATGAGTTCAAATGATAAAAAAAAACTAAGTTATGTGACGATAATAAAGATTCAAAAAAAAAAAATTTCAGCAAATTCAAATCTTGTGCATATTCCCTATTCGAGTTAAACAGAGTATGAGTTTGGCAAGTGGAAGATGGTACTTTTCAACCTCTCATTTTCATCGATTTACACTTGCTTATCTCCGAATATTCTAGATTGGCACAATATTTTTGAATATATGGCGTTCGCGCTATCTATTGAATATTTGGCGGATGCTTATTATCGAAAATTCATTGTAGAATTTGGTGGAGGGCATGTGCAACAAATGGATCTAATTATCATCCGAATACCAGCCAAAGAAACGTGGTGAGTACACTCAATTTGAAATTCGGTTTCCACATTTGTGTATTTTTTTTCAATTTTACTATTTCATATTCAATATTTCATTTTATTGTCACAATATATATTCTTCAATTAAACAAGTATTTGTTCCTGTTCAATAAACATATAACATTCACTAAGAGATGTTTCAATTCAAACAGCAAACAGTGTGGATAAAAATATTACTAGGAGAATCGTGCTTACATACGAAAACTGTAGTATTTTTTATCAAATGTGGATTTACATCAAGTATCACCATAACAAATTCGTTCAAAATTGAAGTACCCTTTTTTCAAAAAATACACAAAATGTATTTGAGTTCAAATTTGAAAGTTATCCTTGAATTAACATTCATGGCTTATTATTGAAAATTTCGAATTGACCCTTTATGATCTGATTCAATGTATAGTCAAAGTAGCTACGATCAAAGCACTCTGTTATTGTTAGTTGTTTTTTTTTATTTCATTATACTATTATTACTACTCGCCAACTGCATGTTTGGTACAACGGTATTTAACAGAAATCTAGAATAGAAATATTTTTTCAACAATTCAAATTGTCAAACCACTGGTTTTTTGACTCTTATTTGTTTCTTCCATGACTTTTCGCGATATTCTCAATTTTTTTCTTTGATATCTGTAATAATAAGCATTTTCATAACTATTTTGAATACAAATTGTATACATTATTCCAAAGATTTTTCATATCATCAACATCAGCATTGAAGCATTTGCCTTGCTACAAAAATATCATGAAAGTGTTAAATACATCAATTGAAGTTTCAACAAAGATGAAATTGACAGTCACCTGAAAAAAATATAAATCCGAGTGAATTTTACAATATACACAATGTGGGAAAAATTATGCCAGAGTGATTTGATTGTGGCTACTTTGAATATAAATCCAACAGTATTACTGGAAAAATGCCTCATTGGGAAGAGGGAACTAACTTCTGCTGGTAATCAAATTTTGAATGTAAGACCAATAGCATCAGCTGTTGCACACCTAATGAACGTATAATTGTTTATTTTGCTATTATCAAAAGTTCTGTCCTACTTCACATGGTTATGCCAAATAATGATTTCTCCTGAGTTATTTGAAGGGTGAAATTGATAGGATATCAACAACAAAAAAATGTCGTTTTGCTAGCTATTGATGAAAATTAAGTTGAATCAAATTGAACCAAGAAGCGCGGACATGAACGATATCATTTCCTTCCTATCATTTTCGATTGCTCAGATAGAAATGCATAAAACGAATATCGTGTCCTATGACACAACATACACTTCGATTCATCGTATTCTCGAGGGAAAGTTTGTATATTATTCTGAATACGAACGTTTTCACGGAATCCCTTGTCCCGTGGGAAGTCGCACCTTGTCACTTGTCATCAGGTGCGTGGAAATTACATGTCTGCCAACGCTCAACACTACAAAATGAAGGTTCCAGGAAATACTCTATCGATTAGATGAAATGATATTACACACGATATCCTTTAGTCACACGTGATTGGGGCCCGTACTGGTGATTGGGCTAGATGTACTTTATTAATTAGATGTACAGAGTGATCATACGAAAGTATACAGCTAGCTTTTCTCTTTTAATTGTAACTAGCTGACCAGCGCCCATTTCGTTGGGCTTTAATTATTTTTGTGATGCAATTATATTTAGTTCTCGAAAGAGCGTTTGAAAGAAGTCGAAAATATTATAAACCTCCTTTTTTACCCCGTTAGACGATGAATTTCAATAAATTACGAAACACGTCTTGCATCAATTCTGTTGAAGAATGTTTATTTATGCAAAATTTGTAGTGGATTGGACCTAGAAATCACGTTGTCCCATACAGACTTTTTCACCTCCCTAGGGGTGGAATTTCGGCAAACCCTGTCGAGTGGAATGCCTACGTCTTAAAAAGAACACAACCTCCAAGTGTCAGATCTCCTCGATCAGTAGCTTAGGATGTGCGTTCATTAACGCCTAAAATAACTTTCTACCACTTTTCAATCACTAAGGCGATTAAATTCAATAAAATACGAAACACGTCTCCATCAATTCTATATAATAATTTTTATGCAAAATTTTATGTAGATTGGACCAAGGTATCCAGTTGCCCCATGCAAATTTGACGCCCGTTTTTCACCTAAGGGTGGAATTTTCGAAAACGTGGTAAAACGGAATAAAAAGCATCGTATGTCCATCTCCTAGTTTTGAGCTACCTTCCGTCAATTTTCGGTTGTAATTGCACGAGTGCATAAAAATTACCGATAATTTTGCAAGGAAGCGTGATATCTAAAACTTGCAAGAGTTTATTTTTATATTTTGGTGAAAGTGCCCGAGTCCGAAGGACGAGGGCTCTTTTTTCAAAATATGAAAATAACCGAATGCAATTTGTATAAGATATCACGCTTGAATGCAAAATTATCTGGTCATTTTTATAAACGAATGTAATTCATTGAAATATTTCACGAATAAAGAAATTCTCAAGGAAATATGATTTTTTGTTCATTTATACTTTCCTCTATAGATTGTATGGAGCACTCACCTGAACGCGAAATGTTTTCCTATTTTTGAAGTCTATCTGACATTTTTTTGTGTTGTTTACTGACGTCTAGCGATACGGTTTCAAATGTGTTGTTATGGTGACTTGATACAATGCAATTACCGCTGTAAGTTTTCGATAATTGCATTGCTCTTATGGGACATTTTATATATGAGGGAAATATTCAGGTAAATCGGTTCTGCTGTTCTTGAGTTATAAATAGTGTAACGACGTTCTTTTACATACAAAGATTCAAAGCAAATATGCTCTGACACTTAGATTGTGAGGGGGACACATTTTGGACATATTTTTTTACATATGCATTCAATGGAAAGTGGGGTCGAGTGCTACATCTTGTGAAAAGGCACAAAGGTATCGTTCTAATGATACTCTATTTACTTAGATAATGAATGCAGAAACGGCGTTAAGCACATAGACCCAATAATTTTGGTATTAAATAATGCAAATAAGTTTTGGGTATTAGGAACAAACACATTCATAATCAGTGGTAGATTCCAATGTTCGTCATTTGTAACGATGTTTTCTAAAAAAGTGGACAAGTTGTTGAAACGTTTCTTCAACAAGAGTTGAAATGTGATCTATTTGCTTACATAGTATATTATAGATTGTGTTGGAATTCATTCCCAAAATTTTGTACTGATGGATGATGTTGGTATTTCACATTTCACATGAATCGGGTATCGACAAACTTCCTAACGTGGCAACATACGATTCATTTTATTGGAATGTCCTCAACAAGCGAGAAAAGACTCTAGCATTTTTTTGAGGAAAGTTAACAATTCCAACTCGTTCTGGAAGGAATTACACCATGTTTAATGGTGAAGTTGAAACAATTTTCAAAGAAAGCAAACTGAATCAGTGACAAGACTGAAATAAACGTTTCTCTAAATTATTTACCTACACCCATCAGCAGTTTTTCGAACAGAAAAAATAAAGGAATAATGGGGAACTTGATTATAAAGAAAATCTTGCTCTTGTTGATATGAAGTACTGTTCGCAGTAATTCTAATTCTTGAATCCCGAAACTTTTTTTATTTTTATTCAGTACCGAAATAAATTATAGAGTTGATGTTCTTAACGCCGATTTTGCATTGAATGTTTGGGTGAAGTTCAATGAATAGGGTATCATTGGAAATATACTTCCCCTTCGCTACGGGTTTCGATTTGATCAAAATATGTATAAAATGTGTCCCCTTATTCGAGAGCGAAATTCACGTACCCGAGCCATTTTGTTTCGAATTCCAAATGGAGGAGAATAGCTTGGTGCTTACTTTACGTTGGACCAATCTGTATGTATATGACATTATAAATTTTAGTACGAAGATTTTTGAGAATTCTTCGATTCTTTGTTTTGGATTAATTTTATTCAGATTATAGATTCTGGCTTTCAGGCAGTTCGTTATTATTTTGATTGGTATTTTTTGTTCAGTTTTCATTATTATCGCAATTTATTCACGTAATTGTCCCCTCGACATTTTTCAAAATGAAACGTATAAAATCAAGCGATATATATATATGTATTTATCATTTATTGGTATTTTTTTTGCTTTCTTTGGGGAGATGATGCGTGAGTGGCTGATTGTTTGAATTAGAATTTTTATTGGCTTGGATTATTCAGGGGTTATATCCCGAGTGCACCAATTTTAATCGGTCAAAATGTGCGCACTACAATGATTTTAAATTGAACTGGCCGATACTTAAAAACATTTGACATACTTGAAGACTGGCGTTGAATCAAGTCATCTTTTGAACAATTCGTTCAGGCCAGTCTCAAACAACCAACATAGTAGGTTTTGGCTGGCATCTGCCAGAAAAAACTACTCCCCTGGCCTATACCACGAAGGTTATTAGCCAAGGGACTTAATGATTTTCGGAATTTTGCTCTGCAAATGACTTAAGTATATGATAATTCGATAAAATTCTTGAATTATTATACACGAAAGAGTTTGCTTCGAAGCAAAAATTTGAAACTTATGGCAATGCACGCATTTTGGTGTAGGATGATAACATGCTGAGATTATTTCCAGAAAATTCTTCAACTCGAAATCAAACACAGCAATAATATAGTACTTGAAAGGTGAGCCAAAATCCAGGTCCATATCATTAAGTTTAGTCGGCTAAACAGATCTTGTGCAATTAATCGCTGTGATAGTATGAAAAAGCTGCTATCCGGAAATAATCACCCAAATAGCACAAGTACGTCCAGTGGACGTACTGCATATGTACGGTGAGGATGCATTGTACGTATTTAGGACGTACTTTTGTCTCCGACAGACGTACATAAGACCTCCCTGCGACTTACCGTTTCCGCATAGTCGGTAATCCCAGGTACGTACTTTTCTAGTCCACACAGGACCTGAAATGTACAGAAAGGGGAACTGTTTGGGACATTCCGAAAACGTACATTTTCCATTCTGTATGCGCTATCCCAAGTAGAACAAACATATTTGACCAATATTGGTTCAATATTACGGGAATATTAACCTTATATTGTAGATGATATCAATAGTGGCCACAAAAAAATGGGACGTCTAACCAGTACATACATGGTACATCCGGTAATGTACGTTCTTCGAATGTCTCCTATCCGTCCCGGGACGTATCGACGTAACTGGGACATAAATGGTTCGTCTTCAGAACGTCGTGTGCTATTTGGGCAGTGTAAAATAACTCGATTGAATATATTTCTCAGCAAAAAAAAACAATTTCCCGATAATCAAAATTTCGTTCGAGTCAGCCAGGAGAACTTCCTCCCGCTTGAAACCCCCCCACGTCCGTTTCCCGCTAACCCCCTGAACCGCGAAGAGCATTCATGAAAGCCGGCTCATGGTTCTGAATCAGCACCCGAAATACATTCACAAAGTCATTAGCCCATCCGCATGCCCCAGCAAGACTATTCATTACACGAATCCAATTACGATGCGGCCTGGAAACTTGGGAACAGTGTTGCCAATGCGGCTTCCTCAAGAGTATTCGTCATGGAGATAAAATACTTGGATTAGGCCTGAGAGAGAGCATCAATATTCAGACTGAAAAAAGATGCAATGCCGTGGTTGGCAATGTGACTAATAAACCGGTAACGGCTCATTTTTGGCTTGAAAATGTATAGTCGCCGTATTCGAACTTTGACTATTCTTATATTATTTCGGTTTCAAAAACCCTCTTTTGAGTGGTATTTTTTGAATCTCTGGCGTTAGCGGAGGTGTGAACACTTCTCATATTCCGGTGCGCGTGGAAATCAACAAATTAATATAGTATATTACATTACTAGTGCGAAAAGTGACATTCTCTGGCAATCATCCAATATTCCGCCATTTTTTAGTAGGTGAAAATATTGGCTCAATATTTTAGGGTTGTCAGCAGCTTCAAAAAGATGTTTCACAAAATTCCCCTCTCCTTTCAGATTTTTTCCCAGATGACATACAGTCGCCATCTCGAAATTTTCATCTGTCAATTTCAATCCAAACTATAGTATTCATGCATCAATTTCATTATCCTAAGTTTCAATTTCTTGAGTTTACTCGTTCGAAAAATAAAAGGGGGAGAGACAATAACAAAAGCCACTATATATAGTTTATAGTAATCAGTTTTTTGCTTCAACTAGTTTTTTTGCGAAATATGAATGATTTAACATTGAATGAATTCAATGCAAATATTTATTAGGTATAAATCTTTGCTTTGAACAATTCTTTCCATTGCCCTTCTCATTTTTCAGTAAATTATTGTTGGAAATTGTTGTTATCAAGATCGTACATTTTTTATTTCTTAACTTTTTAGTTCGAGCTCTCAACAATGCAGTCCAACAACAGGTTTTATAAATATCCATTAATCTGCCCTGGATTTCGAAGTATAAATCTCACGGCGCTCCACTATCAATAAAACTAGATTGCGAAATTGTAGTTCCAATTTAAAAATATGAGTTTTATTTTATTTATTTTATTTATATACGGGAAAACCCCAATTCAGTTTACAAAAATTTCAAGTATATATAGTCTAATGCTACAGATGAAAATGAACAACAAAATGAGTAATTAACTAATAGAATTTCACCTAAGAGATAGATGACAGAGTTGGCATTTGAAAGAATTCAGACTATTAACAAAAAAGTCAATTTCCTCAGAGTACATATTACCTAATCTCAGCATACATGATATGGGTGAATAATAACCATAATTTGTTGAATGGAATGGCACAAAAAATACCTTATTTTGTCTGGTTGGTCTACTCGGAACATAAAATGATATCAGCGAGGACTTCAGGACAATCTATGTGGCCAGCTATTGTTTTGTAAAGATAAGTTAATGATGTAATTGTACGACGATCCTTCAGGCTTTGTAAAGATATTGCATTCCTAACACATCATTATAATCATATTCACCTACTACTAATCCTAGTTTGTAAGCAATATGTTTTAAAAATTCATTCTGTACATTTTCTATGACTTGTGTATATTTGATATAATTGAAATTTTCGTGAAAATGTCGTGAAATGAATACATTTGAAATATTTATATTTTTGATTGGAACTAAAAGTTCAAATTCTGGTTCCATATGACTTTTATATTGGAGTTGGCTAGTGATATAGTTGTAGTGACGTGATTATACGAATTCGATACCCCATTCTCAGGAACAAGTGAGAGAGAAAATCACTTTCATTTTCCGATTGAAATCAAAATTTCGCAATCTCTTAATACACAAACATTCAATCGACTTTCATCTCTGTGGAAAACTTTCAGTTTCAGAAATATACTCCCTAGCTACGACGTCAGACGTCTTATCCTACACTTTGTTCGCGCGAGTTCGTTATACGGGAATATACCCTCTAAAATCTCACGCAAATCGGCAACACCGCTTGGAAATTTCATTCAAGAACGGCGTGCCGTTCCCGCTTCGATTTTCTCTCCCCCCCCTCCTCCCCCACACCCCAACCCTCGCGTCCCGCGTTTCATTCATCTCTGCAGTGCGCTATACTTAGTGTCTGCCCACACTCTGTATTGGCGCTCTCCCAGAATCCCAAGTAGGAGATCGGAGATATTCGGATGAGCCCTTCCAGGCCGGGATGTCAAGAACAAGTCGATAAATCAGCTTCGATTCGTTCACAGATTCAACTATGATATAGAACTATGATATATATTATATAATCACTATATATGATGTCATTTGATTTTCTCAACATTGATATACTGATAAACAAAAAGATATCAAGTATGATTGATGGAACTGAGGAGTATGTCCACGTGGCGGATGATGAAGACAAATCAGATATCGAGGACTTCATATAAGCAGCAGCACATTTTCGAAACAATCGGCCTTTTTTAGGGCCAACAATAGTATATTTCAAAAGAATTCGTTTGCACATGAAGAATTTCATAGCTTTTTTCATTAGGTCGATTGTGTTAAAAGATCTGAGAAAGGTTGGGCCAGATCAAAACTCAATAACGCAGACGGCAACTGCTTTCCTCCACATTGTTAACGCTAATAAAATACCGGATATTTTGAAACTTCCGTTGTTGAAAAGGTCAAAGTTGGGTAAGATGATTTTCCCTTCTTCACATATCATATTTTTTACTTTTCTAACATAAGGTAATAACGTTTAAAGGACGCTCCACTGGCTTTTCGAAAATCCGCGCGCTCGCGATTGGTAAGATGATTTTTCCTTCCTCACCATCATATTGTTTACTTTCCTAACATAAGGTCATAACGTTTAAAGGATGCTCCGCTGGCTTTTTGAATATCCGCGCGCTCGCGTTTGGTAAGATGATTTTCCCTTCTTCACCATTATATTTCTTACTTTTCCTCATAAGGTAATAACGTTTAAAGGACGCTCCGCTGGCTTTTCGAAAATCCGCGCGCGTGTATATATATATATATATATATATATATATATTGTTCTAAAATTGTTCGTTTCGTTAACCAGCTGACGAACGTCCACCCTCAGAAGTCGAAACTTGTGCGAGCAATGGATTAACGAGGCCTTATCTTTTATCGTGCCATTATCCAGCACGGTAGTCTGGCGGGGATGTGAACCCAAGTCTTCCGCTTGAAAGGCAGATATGCTAACCTCTACACTTCCGAGACCATTTTGTTGTTTGTTCATTTCAGGAAACACGTTCTTTTCAATTTCAGCAAATAACTCGATTATTATTATTATTATTATTATCTTTTTATATTGGCCCAAATTCATCAGTGAAAAAATCATCAGATTCTGTTAGTTATAACATATATATTCTTAGGGTAAGTACTTTTTCATTAATTCTCAAAAAATTGATAGAAAATATCATTTCCGCACAAAAAAAAACTAACTCAATTTTTAATTTACGGTGTTTTATAGCACCTGTGAAAATTTAAAAAAATCGGAATTTTTCGGAATTTTTCCAAGTCCCCTATTGGAAAACTAGGAAGAACTCTTTCATGGATGAACTTCCATATTTCAATTTATCATATACACGTACCCATTAACAAAGGTTTGTGAAAATTTCCTTTTTTCATTTTCAAGACGTCACTTTGATTTATATCCACAACTATATAATTCTATAAAAATCCAGCTACAGTATTTCAAAATTTAACCACGCCCATGATCACGTGCAACAGTTTCGAAATTGTATCAGCTATACTTTTCCTCATCACATTAAGAAATCCAAAGACCTGTCAAATCAAAACTAATCTGGAACTGTTGGCACATTGGATTTTCTTATCCCAAGAGTCGACTCGAATACGAAAAAGGGCAGATTGACATGGCGTGGTTGAAGGTGATACTCTTAGTTCCAGGAGATAAAGTGAAACTAATTTTCATTGGATCTTAGTCCACCCAGAAGGGGATTATAAATAGTTTCACTGGTTGAATAAGGCCTTTGTACCGGTTCTTAGTGTGAACACTCATGTGAAAGGTCTGATCTTCTAGAAGGATTTTTTTTTTCTCTCTCGAACTACCTCATCCTACAATCAAGTGGCTCCTTCAATAAAGAAAAAAAACGCTTTCTGCCCACAATCAGGAAAAGCCACCCCAATAGAAACCCTCCTTTAGTGAGGGTTCTTTTTTTGGGGTAGGAGTTTTGGAGATACCTCGCCAAGCCGAACGAACACCAAACTGTTTCAGAATATTTGGTATTGTCGCCTGAGTATTAATTTGTTTCCTTCGTCGTCATCCCCTGGGGAATAAGAATCCTGAGTCATCCCGACAGCTAAGTTGTGTTTGTGCCGTCACCCATTAGTGTCCTTTTTTTATGTTTCACTTGGAATATTTTTGCTGTTCAATCAATCGATATCTCCAAGATTTTTATTGAGTGCGAAACATTGTGCAATTTTGAAGGACATTCATTACTTCAGAGAATATTCCCGAACTATTTTGGAAAGTACCACTATATTTATCTTACCAGTTACTATCCGTAATTTTATGATTCATTTGGAATCTTTGTGTTAGTTAGTTTAATCGATATTTCAATGTTTTGTATGGAGTCCGAACCGCTATCCAATTTGGAAGGACACCCATTACTTTAGAAAATATTCCTCAACAATTTCAAAAAGTTCTATTGTATTATCCCACAAGTAACGATCCGTTAAATATCTTTTTTTAATAACCATATACTGAGTGTGAGCCAAAGGTCTAGACGTCTATACCTCGGGTATATTTTTAGGACGAATGTACGCTCCTTATTTTACCTATGTGTTTCTTTTTTATCAGAGGGTAGTTTTTACTGGTACCGAAAATCTTTCAATCCAACGCTAAAATTCAAATATATCCTGTTATTTTTTTTTTATTGCTACCATCATATTACTTGCAGAAGTTACCATTCACAAAGCTGTGAGAGATATAATAGAGAACTAATTTTTTTTATTGTTGTTGTTTACTTTAACTCCGGCCCTTGTTTCAATTTGGTGAATAATTTCAATACGAAGATTCACATCGAAAAACACAGATAAATCTAGGGGAATAGGAAGTTTCGTGATTCGGTTTTCCTTTAGAAACCAATCACTTCTGCAAAGCCTCAACCTAAAGAATTTATTAAATCACGTGGCGCCCCCTTCTTTTTTTGAGCTTTAGTTAAAAATGAAACTAGATCGGTTTTGCTTTGCAGAGTGATGAGGTCTGTTGATTTGAACAGGAGCTAGCTGGGTTAACATCTCTTATGCCAAATTTGATTTGTTTACGTAACGACCCTGAGAGCGTGGCATAATTTGGCATCGATGAAAATATTTCGTTCTGTCGTTATGTTTTCTGTACCTATTTGAGTGTTTCAATCAATTGTGAATTATTATCTCTGCTTATCCACTTATCGACTCATTCTACGATTATTCCTAGTATTCTTATTATTTGGCAGCGTCTCACAGCTGGATTTGATCCAGTACTTTTAGAAAACACAAGAAGCATCAACTGCGACTGCAGCAGTTCGGGTTTCCATAAATACAATCAAGAACAGACTCAAAATATTTTTAAGAATTCTAACTATCATGAGTCTTCATCTGCACTTGGTAACAAAAGCTGTGACTCAAAACATTACTTGTACCATCAATTCCATGATTCAGATCAGAAATGTTCAATGCGTGATAATCTACATTATTGATTGATCTCAACTCCATTCTACGTATGTAATCAAAATGTAAACTAAAGAATAACTTTCATTTTCGGGACTTCTTTTCACCAACGTCTCTGTTTTTAACATAATAACTGAAACTCCGACAATAGGCAGAAATTCAATATTTACTGCAACCGCCATTTTTTGTTAAGGTATAGGGATCCCCTACTTCGCTAGTCCGCTAATGACACGAATATCAAAAACAATTGATAATCAATACGCAGCCTCAAGAAAATTTTTTAATACTCGAGCAGCAATACAATATGGCGTCGGACCTGATCTCCTGACGCAATTCCAAAGTCTCAGGAGGTAAACAGAAATAAAATTCCCTCTTTAAATAATGTAACCTATTATGCTGAGCTCCCAAATCTTCACCACTTTCCACCTCTTCAGCGATTATAAACAATTTCCCTGGAGGGCTGTAGCGTATTTATTTGTAAATATCTCCGGTTGGAAAATTTGCCGCCCTCTGAGATTTGCCGCTTTAAGCAACTGCTCAAAACGCTTAATAGTTAATCTGGGCCTGACAGTGTCCAGTGTTGCTCGTGATCTATAATAATTTCCTACTTCTTCCACCCAAGGCCGTACCCAGGGGGTCAGAGGGGTTGAACCCCCCCCCCCTCCCCCGAACTTTTCCAAAAAATAATATTTTTCAAACGCATTTCTCAAGTGTTCTTCTCCTTCTTCATAGGTAAATAAGGAAGAGTTCAAACCAATTTCTAGTTAAAAATGTACGTGAATAATTTGGAATTCGTGGATGGGCGTGATCCGCCGCTAACGGCGTAGACCGAAGCGTTTCATTACGTAAGTTGCCGTAAAGCACATATAGTTGGGCGCTATCACGATAGGTAGCAGCAGGAAAAAAAGACCGCCATTCGCTTTTGCAAGTCTCTGACTCTGACTACTTTCGGAAAAAAATTCGGGTTTATATGTTGGCAATACAGCACTCCGAAACTGAACGAACGAGAAAATAGACGTTGAATCTTTGAAACTTCATGAAAAGATGGTTGATCTATAACTAGTACCTAGCGAGTACTCACTGTGGAAATTGTTTTGGGAAAAACAAATGGAACTCGACAAGTCTACTTGTGCTATTGAGGCATCAAGCCAATGTAATAGGGAACTTTTTCCTAACATATTCACCCTCCTGAAAATATTAGCTTCTTTGCCAGTGGCCACTGCAACTGCTGAAAGGACCTTCTCCACTCTCAAGCGATTGAAGACGTACTTGAGAAATTCGTGTGGACAAGACAGACTAAGCGGACAGGCTCTCATGTCGGTTCATAGAAGCCATAAAATTTCAACAGACAAAGTAATCGATGAATTCGCAAGAAAAAAGAACAGAAGAATGAATTTTGTTTTGTAATGTAACTGTTATTGTCTACAGATGTAATTTTGTACTGTATTGTACTAAACAGTGTTGAGTCTATTTGCATTGTCAATCTATTTATTTTTCTAGACAACAAATTAACAGGGAATATTATTTTGTTATTAATATATTAATTATTTAGTGTCGTCCTAACTTTTGTTAATGAAGCTAAAAATGGCGTAAAAATGGGATATTTGACAATTAGTTTTAACGTTCTTCTGGGAGGCCTTAGGCCCCGCCTGGTGCCAGAACCCCCCCCCCCCCCTCGATAACTTTTTCTGGGTACGGCCTTGCTTCCATCATACGGAACATGTGAACTGCATCATGCATGTTGATGTTCAACATTATATCACTCGAGTACCAATAACCTGAGCGAAAGAGATTAGGATTCCTGAAGTCAATGAATGACTTTTGCCAATCAAAAGTTGAATCAGAATTCATCAGTTGGTGTATTAAACAACAACCCTAGATCTATCAAAGTTTTCACTTTTCACATATCACCCAAGAAATGATTTTCGCTGGGAGTATGATCCAGAGTATAACTTAGGACTTAGAGAATACTTAAAACTTGTGCGCTACGGCACTCAAGGTCATTAGGCGTTCCTTGCCCGCATAAGATTTGCCTAAGATTGTTCGACATGGAGGAGTACACCGGGTAAGTTAAATCAGAGTTGATGCGTGGGTATCTCGAAGACGGTTAGGTTAAATTGAGTTGTGTATTTAGAGCCAATCAATATATTTGATTTTTGTTTTGCACTAATATATAATTCAATTGAATTGATTTTCAAAAACTCCTCACACATTGTCATTGTAGCTTTCAATGGGTAACGATACATTTTTCAATTCAAGTTTGTATTTTCTCCCATTTTTCAAATCTTTTCGGATCATATTTAATGACGGTATAAATCATTTATCAAAACTTTTATTTTCCGCAAATCGCTAGGAAATTTTGAATTCCAGACAAAATCTCTCAAAGAAAAAAATCAAGATTACCTTACTGTACATTACTTACTGATATTTTCGTACTATCTGTCGAATTTAAAACGATTTGCTGAAAAATATTATGTTTACCTCGTATGAAAACAATATAGGTACCTACTATTGTTCAAAAGTATAATAATAATAATGTTTTTATACCTTTAAAATGATCATTTAACAATGATATAGGATACGTCAGGTAAAAAACATGTAGTTGTATAATACAGAGTAAAAAAATAACATAAATATTACAATACATTGAACACAGTTATTTGGAAGTATACTCAAAATATTCATTAATTGAATAAAAACATCCTTCTTAAAGGTATTCTTTAAATTTTTGTTTGAAAGTTGACAATAATCGGATACTCTTTATATTTGAAGGCAGACAATTGAATAACTTGGAATCTGCTAGAGAGGGTGCTCTTTGAAACAATCTCGTACGATGTTGCTGCAGTTTGATCAGATTTCCATTTCTTGTTGGGTAATTGCGACACTTCGAATAAGTTTCAAATTCAGACTCACGTTTTTTTACAAAAAGCAAACAATTATAAATATATATAGATGGTAACGTTAAGATTTTCATTTCTCTTAAAATGGGCCTACAGGAATCTGTGTATCGAAGACCATACAGCATACGTATGATCCTTTTTTGAGAAACAAAAGCTCGACTGATGGTAATCCCCACTCCCCACAAAAGCACATCGTAGGATAATACTGAATAAACAATTGCATAGTAAATTTCCAGCAGATGCTCTTCATTCATAACCTTTTTGAGTTGTACCAATGCGTAAAAACTGCTGTTGATTCTTTTGCAAACATGATTTATGTGAACTTGCCAACTGAAGTTCTAAAAATCTTGTGGTATCTGACGGATAGATAGTAACATTATTGATGTCAACCTGTATAGTCTGCTCTGAATTCCTTCTATTGAAGAATTGAACTAACACCGTTTTATCGGCATTGACGATAAGTTTATTAGTGTAGCACCATTTCGTAAATTTACGACTTATTGTGTTCAGTTTCGACTGTAAAGTCATTATCGTCAGTTAGTTATTGTATTGAAATGGAATTGATATGACTTCATATAATCACTATAGGAAAGGCCACGGAACATCTAAGTTTTTTAGGTTGGTAACATTTCACAATTTGAATGAATTTTCAATCAATATTGGAATCCATACATAAACTACACAAAGTGAACAAGAATAATTTCAATACATTTCGCTTTTCAAGTAGGCATTGCAAATAATTCAACTACCTCATGAAGCACCCAACAAATGTGACTATTGTCATTATTGGTGAAAGTCATTCATCTACCTCTAGTACATAAAAATACATGTATATACGTTTTGGTATTGTTCTAATGAATGCTTTTGTCCTACCAATAATATTTCACAAATCCCAGTTCTCGATTACTCACTGAAATATTGTCGCCATTTTGAACAATGAAATGGACTGGCCCTGATGAACGATAGTGCGACTGATGCTGTACAAAAAAATGAAGAGGTAACGTTTTTCTTGAAAATTGAGGCTTCTCTTATTAGAGAACATTGGGGTTTTTGGGGAGAAGATGAGTACCTATATTTGGTTTGTACGTTCAGTACTAACTGTGATAGTGTAGCTGTAATATTGGGTCAGGGTTAGCCTTTTGTATAATGCGTTGGTGTCTTCACGTTCGCAAGGATTTCAACGATTCGTGAATTACGATGAGCAGAATGGCTTTTCTAATAAAAGAAGAAGAAAAGGTCGGAAAGTGCCGAGATGTCGTCAAAGTGTAAACTACCGAAATGAGAACTTCGGAGATGTTTCGTAAAGAAGCTCTATAGAGACAAAGAAGCTCTCCCGGCTCAACCACGCCTTCCGGGAACCTTTGCGGGGGCGGCATTCCCGAACGCCCTGTCGTAGCCCGCTATTGATACAAACTTTCCGACAAGTGTGTGGCGGCGGCAATAATTGCGGCATTTCGGGCCGCGAGCGATCCGCGACGGCCCACACGTTAACCTACCAGGTGACGGCAATTAGTCCAGTAACTGAAGATCCGAAACTAGGGAAAGCTGTGAACAAGTCTATGCGTTCTTCACTTGTGGCTCAATTTGTAGGTCGTCACAGATGTTTTCAAAGGACCCAAAACTTAACACGATTGCGTTCATGGCAATGGCCGAAAATGGCCCCCCAAACCCAGAAAAATGGGTTTCCCGCCAATATCTGGCTAAATATACGAATTAGAGAATTTTCGTTTACAAAAATTAAAGATGGTCTCATTATCTACAAAAATGCCCCTCATCATTTATTCCGAAAAATCAACAGTTTTCGAGATAGAGGGACCCAAAAATCTCTTCATTTCAGCTGCTGCTTTCTCTATAGGAATTCTGTTGTCTGCAGTCGCTTGGAGGCGGGCCGACGAATTGTTTCATAACTCAGACAAAAACTGACATTTTTCAATGATTCAATGTTCAAGATAATGAGGAAACCCGTAGCTGTCATTCCATGTATTTCGAAGTTCTTTCTCATTTGGCAAAAAGATTTAATGAGCTGTGAAAGTTTTTTTCCGCACCATTTCGACACTGTTTCATTAGTTTGTTTACATTTTTTTCAAAAATAGTCTTTTATCGGAAATGTTTCTCTATAATGGGTTCTTGCGGGGTCTTGAATGATCTCTGAATTTTTTTTGTACTTTCCCCGCGTTCTAATAAATGATCCACTTGTTTATTTACATTTTTCATGCGATTTCGGAGTTATGTAGAATCTGCGGATCAACCGCGAATTAAAAAATTATCAGCCATAAAAAATATATATGTATTCGGAAACTAGAGCATCTTGGCTTCAGAATGATGTGCATGGCAAGTCGATAAAATGGCTAATAATTTTTTAATTCGCGGTTGTTCCGCAGATTCTACATAACTCCAAAATCGCATGAAAAATGTAAATAAACAAATGGATCATTTATTAGATAGCGGTGAAAGTACAAAAAAATTCAGAGATCATTCAAGACCCCCCAAAGACCCATTATAAAGAAAAATTTCCGATAAAATACTATTTTTGAAAAAAATTTAAACAAATTAATGAAACAGTGTCGAAATGGTGCGGAAAAAAATTTCACAGCTTATTAAATCTTTTTGCCGAATAAGAAAGAACTTCGAAATACATGGAATGATAGCTACGGGTTTCCTCATTATCCTGAACTTTGAATCATTGAAAAATGTCAGTTTTTGGCTGAATAGACAACAGAATTCCTATAGAGAAAGCGGTAGCTGAAATGAGGAAAGTTGTTTTTGCTCCCTTTATCTCGAAAACTGTTGAGTTTTCGGAAAAAATGATAAGAGTCATTTTTGTAGATATTGAGACGATCTTTAATTTTTGTATGAACAAAAATTCTCTAATTCGTATATTTAGCCAGATTTTTGCGCGAAACCCATTTTTCTGGGTTTGGGGGGCTATTTTCGGCCATTTCCATGAACTCAATCGTGTTAAGTTTTGGGTCATTTGAAAACATCTGTGACGACCTATAAATCTAGCCATAAGTGAAGAACTCATAGACTTATTCACAGGTTCGTCCCTTCATTTACTGGACTAAATAGGGAATTTGTTGTTTCAAATGAATCATTTTTATCTTAAATATAATAAATATAAATGGGGATGGAAATAGTCGTTTTATTGTTCGGAGTGAAATTAAAAACTCTGAATCAATTTGAGCCGTTCAAACGTCAACCTGTAGCGCGCGCTTTGGAAGACATCAAAGGTCATGTTTGTTCGAATGTGGTTGGCAATGTTTCTTGCTGAATGGTAATAGCTCGGACTTTCATTATCCATATTATCAACTCTTTTGACACCTGTTGCTCTATGTTGTTGTTCTATCCTTTCGTTCTCAGCAACAGGTTTTAATGAGTTAATAATATAGACAATGGAAGTCCCAACCATTACCGTTCATCAAAGGACATGTCCCGTATTTGTTTACTCTGAGCTTGTCAGTTACTCAAATATATTTTCAGTTTTATAGCGATTGATATAGATCTTGGCAGAAGCAAACAAACTTTCTTACAAATATTGTGTTGTAAGTGCAGAAACACCATTAGAAATACACCAGGTAAAGTGTTTTTTCGTAGTCCAAGAGATACGAACGTACGGAAACATTGGTGTAATCATCCTCGTCAAAGCTGCCGACAAATCTTTATTGACCTATCACTTCTCACCATCCCATGTCTATACATATTTTTATTGATACTGAACATGAAAAAGGAAGAATCAAATCTGTTAAGAAACAATATGGTTCATAACTATAATACCCGTCGAAGAAATGATCTTCACATGCCATTTTCACGACTTGGTGTCTCACAAAATTCACACTTTCACCAAGGTGTAATATGCTACAACCGTGCTGTTGGTATTCTTGAAAATACTAGCAATTTTATTTTGTTTAAATCAAGACTTCTTGATTATTTGAGTGCTAATGCATTTTATTCAATGAATGAATTCTTGGATTGTTAACACCGTAAGGTGACTAATTGTGAATGTAATTTTTGAATGACTTGTTTTATTTTATTTTTATATTGTCATTAGGACATGTGTATGTCTGATTTCTGCTTGACTAGTCTGATAAGTTTTGTACTATCCATGTGTAAAACTTTAATGATGAATAAATTATCTATCTATCTATCTACCGTCTTTTTATTGTTGTGAAGACCATTTCAATGTGAGTGTGCTACATTTATATACAGCTTATTATGAATTGATCAGAAGAAGGTTTTGCAATAGCTATTTAGCAGTAGAAAATTCAGTTTAACTCAACCTAATAAGCTATATCGATTATATATCAACTTCATATTTATCTGATATTTACAAAAAATGAAAGAACGTATTATAGTTGTATTATTATTGTGTATATATTATTGAAATATAGATTCGAAATAGGAATTTTGGTGCAATTTCCAAGACAAATAATGTATAGGTTATGTTTTGGTATATTATAAACTGATGTATGCATTTATAATGATAATCTATGTTATAGACTGAAATATATTACATAATTATTTTCTTGCAGGTTTCACTCCTTTGACATCCGATCACTTAAAATCGAGGTTTGTTGCAAAATATCTTCATATTGTGTCCTCTGACTTACCCTTCCTTTCAACCAGTGGTGACGCGTTCTGTGAGTTTGAAATTTCCGTCCCTAATTCTTCACTCAAATGCAATATTTTATTTTTGAGAAAAATACAATTTTTATGCATATTCCCTATTATCAGAATTGGATTATTTTTGTGGGTACGGTAGTGCAGAATAAAGCTCGTCTGCTTGTCAAGCGGAAGACCGCCTTGGATCCACCTTGCTCGGATTCACATCACAAGTTTCAACTTCTGAGTGTTAGCGACGTGACGAAGACATTTTGAACAACATTTTTCATAAACCTATTCGCCTTGAAGGACGATACATTTCAAAAGAGACCGTTGCAGATACAAGAATTCGAAAGATCGTGCTTACAGTGAACTGCAACTTCTTTGACAACTAAGACATAATGGTTGAGGCTTTCGCGGCCGAGGTTATTAGTATAACTACTTCTCTTCGGGCTTGAAGGCCGTCGTTCTTCGGAATTTCTTCCTGACGTTTCGCTAGCGCGAGTGGCCAGCTTCTTCAGAGGCTTATTCATCTCCGATGACTAAACAGTTCGATTTCTCAAGGCGTATTTATATTGATGCAGGTAGTCTGGAGTGTTAATTACTTCTGTCGGGTTCGGGGAATAATCATCATTATTAGTTGCCGCACTACCTGCTGTGATTTCATTAGTTATTCTTGTTTTCTTCAGAATCGGATTCCAAATTCTGTTTAGAGTCAACGCTTCTTCCTTTCTGTTAAAATTGTCCGCATGTTTTTGGATCTCTATTGCCTCCCGCACCAGTCGGCTATGGTAACCCTGGTTGGGGGCAATCAGTGTTGCATTTTCCACCACAAGATTCTGTTCGAAAATGCAACACTGATTGCCCCCAACCAGGGTTACCATAGCCGACTGGTGCGGGAGGCAATAGAGATCCAAAAACATGCGGACAATTTTAACAGAAAGGAAGAAGCGTTGACTCTAAACAGAATTTGGAATCCGATTCTGAAGAAAACAAGAATAACTAATGAAATCACAGCAGGTAGTGCGGCAACTAATAATGATGATTATTCCCCGAACCCGACAGAAGTAATTAACACTCCAGACTACCTGCATCAATATAAATACGCCTTGAGAAATCGAACTGTTTAGTCATCGGAGATGAATAAGCCTCTGAAGAAGCTGGCCACTCGCGCTAGCGAAACGTCAGGAAGAAATTCCGAAGAACGACGGCCTTCAAGCCCGAAGAGAAGTAGTTATACTAACTAAGACATAGTTATATTGCAATTGAAAAATGAGAAAGTCGAACGGTTATATAAGTCATCACATTGGTCAAAGGAAGGGGGTGATATTATCTTCGAAACTACAACTTTAACCCTCTAGGTAGGGTGGGACCAACCCTTATTATTTCAGTAGAACGAAGGTTCGAGGGATACCATTTTTAAAAGGACGTCTTATTGTATAAACTCTGATGGGATATCTCGTTCAACACATATTTCGAAAATAGAAGATATTTTTTTCAATCCCGAATGAAAATTGACGTCAATTGATAATAGAACGCAAGATTATTACGACGATGAAAAAAACGAACTTCACCTTGAATGACCTTTCTCTTACTTGGGTAGTTATATTTGTGTTATTTACTGATTGTTTTTCTGAATCTTCCATTTTAACTGATTTTATCAGCATTAGTGACACTGGATGTTACGTGCCTGTCAAAAATTTGTTAAAATTGTTCAAAATCAATAAAGCGTGAGGTCGAGAATTAGGGCTCACGATTTTTCAGGTATAAGTCAACTCACCAGGGTTTTTGACCTTGTTTTTACGACTTTAGTGCATCGAAAAAGGTCCTCCCTATATTTCTTCCGAAAAGTGGGGGGGGGGAGAACCGCTCTCCCCCACTCTCCAGTGGCCGCCTCTGATTTCAAACCGATCAAACAAATGAATAGCGCCACTTACGATTATTTTGTCGCCACCCGGTATATCGAAGTGCGGGATAAGCTTCGTTGAACTCTGACCTTTCGTTGGCGCTTCGTTTCACCTGGACGGGCTCAACACCAACACGGGCTCGGTATCGCCTCGACAAATATTGCAACATCGATTTTTGCGGATGCTGCAAGGGTTGCGTAGAAGATTTTCGGAATCGCCAGTGACCCTCCGACGATAAAATTCGTGGAAATGCCCTTCTGAATGACGAGCCCATAACACAATGTGGGGGGGGGGCATGAAGCATGTTTAGAACGATGCTGATACATGGAACCGTAACTTATAGCACTATGTTTGCTGTGGTGGTTGACAATGTTCTTTGCTGAATGGTTATGGTTCCGGCTTCCATTGTCTATATTATTAATTTTATTTAAACCTGTTGCTGAGAACGGAAGGATTGAAATACAAATCAAGTGAGAAACTCAAATCAAAATCAAATGTTTTGGTCAATAATGAAATTAGAAATTGATTGATCAAAATACTGTTGTTACAAAAAATCGAGATATCGAATATGAAATATGAGTCAAAAAAAGTTTGAATAACGAAATAAATGGAATAATATATCAAATATAGCTAACTTGAAACTTTCTTTCAACATTTTTTTGTAATATTTCATGTAAAATCCCTTTTCACATCTTTTGACTATTATTTCACATCCGATACCTTGATTTTCTTGTCACAATATTTTTCATTTATTTCGTTAATTGAAAATTATTTTTATATTCGATATATCGATATTTTGTAACAACAGTATTTTTCTTTGATCAATCAATCCCTTTTTTCATTATTGACCAAAGATTTGATTTTGATTTGATTTTCTCACTTGATTTGTATTAAAATCCTTCCGTTCTTAGCAACAGGTTTCAATTATATAAACAATGGAAGTCCGAACCATTACCATTATAGCACTATTTCGTCAGGTTTCAGCGATACAACTAACTATGATTGACTTTTTGAGGGGGCCATTGTGAGGATTTCGAGAATACTCGAAGTCAGAAGGTCGGTTGAAATACCTACTGAATTCAAAAAATTGGGATCTTTGAAAGTTGAAAAAAACTCAAAATGGTCGATTTTTATTTCCTCGATCTAGTGCTCTTTTTTTCTCGAAATAAAAAAGGTGAAGGAGAATTTTTCGTTTGGTTTCATAAATTTTTCGAAAGGGCGTTTCGTTCAAGAATGGTCACCTTCAATTTTTTTTCCGAATACGGACCTGCGCAATTTTTTTATTAAATTCCGTAGATATTCCTATCTTTTATTCGGCCAGTTATCTTATTTGATGTATTTTCAACCCTTTCAATTCTTGTTGACCATCATCATGATTCGACAATGGAAATCTATGGAATACATTTTTTCAATATCATTTTCATGTTGGGAGAAATGTACTTTCAAATCATGAAAGTATTTGAGAAACAGTTGATAAAACAACATTCGACAGAGAAGAATGCACATCCGTATTTGTGAATATAAGGTTGATGGTGTCTATGTTTGAATAAAGAACCCTTTCAAAAAATTCCTATTTCATCTTTCTCTATTTTCGAAAATAAAAGTAGGAAGTCTTAAAACAAAAATCTACATTTTTTTATTATTTCAAATCTCCTGAAACTTTTGTCGGGGTGAATCGACTTACGTTATTAAAAAAGTGATACTAAAACTGACAGTGACAAAAATCGTTGTATGCCTGTGTAGAACTTGCGCACAAGTTTTATGCAGGGCTTCCAATGGCAGTATACCATGTGCGATATATCATGTGAAAGGTATCATCAAGAAAAACATTCTTCAGAATATTAGATTGATCAAATTGCCCTGATCAAAATGACAGAGTCAGGTTTCTTGGGAATTCACCTCGGAATATTTCTAAGACGATTGAATACATTGAAAATCTCTGAAGTAGTTACTTGACAATTAGAAGTAGTACTTAGTATTTCAATGCTTGGAGGTTATGAGTTCCTCTACCGCCAATTTAACCTATTTTTTCACTAAGTGTGTGTCAAAATGTTTCATGAAGTTGAAAATTTTCCCCATATTTCGATTCAAATTCATTTCTTTTCCAATTTCAAAACCTTTCAAATATTTTTTCAAAGCGTATCATGATGTTTTTTCTACAAAACCACACACATCGACAAAACGAAAAAAATTGACTCACCTTCTCCATACTCTTCTCCATATCCAGCAATCGCTTGATCGTATCGACAACAGATAGCGTTCGTTTCCTCTCCCCATCGTTGGGCAACATCGACAGGACCGGACTGGCAAAAGGATTCCTCACAGGCGTAGCGGGTCTCATCTGAAACACCTCCTTCTGCCCCCTAGACTCCCTGTCAGGCACCTCCGTCGTTGAGGTGGAAGGCGCCACAGTGGTACCTGTCTTGACTGGCTTTTTGTCATAGTAAACCATGATGTCTTCGGGAGAGAAAAGAATTTCATTGGAATATGAGTCGGTACGCTTGTCGTCCTGTTTCTGTTTCCTCTGTCGGTTCCTCCTCTGTTTCTTTTCCTGATTCTTCTCCTGGTTCTGCTGAGTCCAGTGTTTGTCTCCACTCTTGTTGTTGTTGTCTCTCATTCTGTACTGGTCTTTGCGATTGGCCTTCTGCAGCTGTTTCAGCTCCCTCACAGTTTCGTCTTCTGAAACGCGAGCTGGTTGTTGATTCATGTCCAAGTCCGATGGTACTTGATCCTCGTAGTCCCCATACACTTCTGGTGTTTTGATGTTGTTTCCCAGAGAATCCTGGTACATCTGCGTCAAAATGAGGTTCTGCAGGAAAGCTGCGTTGATATCGTCCACATTAGCTTCGTCCACAAAGTTATCCCCATCGTTTTCGTAGTACGACTCGTGACCAATCGGTTGAGTTTCTTCTCTCTCCTCCCTTTCGGCCTCTTGGAGCATCTCATCCTGCACATCAACCATAGGATCGTTGTAATCGTAGTACCCACTGTACGCTTGTCTTGGCAGAGGAGTCTCCTGGTAGTAGTAAGGCAGTACCGCTTGGTAGATCTCGTACTTCGAGGTCCTTGCTGGGGCGTAGTACATGGGGTACGACTCCTGCTGGGGATAGAAGTAGCTTTCGGGGTACGCCTGAGCGTAGGGGTTGGGCTTGTAGTAGCCGACGGGGTATCTGCGTACGTTCTGATAGGAGTAGGGGTCGTAGGAGGGTATTCGGTGTTGCTGGGCTTGCGCAGACCGGCCGTACCTCTTGGTACCATAGATGGGGTTGGGATAGGAGAGGATGCTCGTCGTCTGGAAAGCTAGAATTACCTGAAGTAGCGGCAGTATGTGAAGAGCCATCTGGAAGAAAGAGATTGGTGTCAGATGTAGGGCAGAGAAGAGCCTGGTGTCAGCAGTGGGATATAGCAGAATTACTATTGGACTCTCAAAAGATACGCCCTCTGGATAAAAGTTTCAATCAAGTTCAAAGTAGTCAAATTTTGTTAGAATCTTTGTCAGAGTGGTAGAATTTAGTTGAAGTCTTGGTCAATGAGGCGCTGCCATGATATTTTGAAATTTTTTAATATCGATTGAAATAATAACTAATATGTTTATCACGTACAATTCGTGATTAACATTCACATGAAGAATGAAAATACACTAAAAAGGATAACGATTGCTTATCAAAATCCTTACCTTAATTAAAATCAGTTGTCAAAGTGGTCCCGATTAATTGATATTGTCTCAAAAGTAGCGCTGCGATCTTACTTTGAAATCTCAATACACGGTGTGTGTTCTGCATAACGTTTTCTCAGTCAATAATATAGAAATATTTCGTTGATAATTGGAAGATGATAATTTTGTTACAAAAATGCATTGCGAATTTGAGTTTGGTACTGGCAAAAAAATGTCGAAAAATCTATTATCCGTATTCAAAATGTCCATAACAATATAATAAATAGTCATAGAAATATCAATCTAGACGTATTTTTTGGCTTTACAAAAACAAACCAGAAGGGTGTTGATCAAAATTACTGAATTCATTCATTCAGATTTTTTTACTCTATTTCTCATACCAAGAACTATTGTGGCACATTCCCGTGGCGGTTTTCAACCCCAACCATACAACAAAATTGAAAGGATTAAAGGAAACTGTACAAACTAAAAATGAAGCTTTCTGTTTCATAGAGGAGTTGGGGGCAGATAATCCATACTTGGATCGATAGATACAAATAAACCAGTAATAAAAATCTATTCTGCTAACAAAATTACAACACATTTCCTGCACGATAAACAGTTATCTGTGGGATATACGGCGTCACGTACCCTGAGACGACTTACATTATGGTGCAGTTGAAAATAATTCATCGTTTCCTCTAGCACCCGTGGAATTTTGAGAAAAGGAAGTGCGTATGTAAGTCCTCTTCCTTTACGCGGCATTATAAATTCTGAAGAACAACTGATAAGGAACTTTCTAGTAGAATCAATTCAAAATATGACTCGCACTGTTCAGAATTTCTAAATCGCATTTGCAAGGCAGGTAGAGTTGTGAACGTCTTGGCATTTTGTTCAGAGTTTGTTGAGCCGAAGTTTTCAAATTATCTGTGGGAAGGCATTTGTTTTATTTCTTGATACATTCTCTGCAATTCTGTGGTTTCGAAAATGAATGTGTTGTAATTATCATTTGAGAAAGATATATAGTCAACACTGAAACTTTCGTTTCTCGATCCTCAATTTATTGTCTGTCATTTATGACAGGCACCCAGTATTAGTAAAAAATAACCAGAACTAGAGCTTCAGTGTAAGTCCTCTCGAACAAATCGTAATCCGGGTTTCATTCACAGCCGAACCCTCCCACCCCTCTCTCCGGGTTCGAACACTGTAAACCCCCGGGCAGCGCTCCACTTTTCTCTCGCCCACGGCATCCCGTGATCCTCTCCGCTCTCCACGGCCACCTCGATACTGTCGTCACGCTGACGTCAAACATTTGCCCGATAAATCACAACTTATTTGCCGACAAAGCCTATAAATTTGCTTGTAAACGGTGGATATGCGACGCAAATTCCGTGGCGGGATTATGGAGAAAATAAATGAATGCTAGAGTGGAAATAACGCAACATGTATACGGGGTGGAACTTTGAAAAATACAGCCTTACGAAGTGTAATGTAATTTGCTTTATTGCAGGCGGTAGTTACAGAACGAATTAAAATGAAACTAGAACTTCGAGGCATCCCGCTTTTATCCAATCACACTGCGCATGCGTAGTTTCTATAGAAAATGCTGCATAAAATACAAAAATTTCTCAAATGAAAATGACAATGCTAAAGGGAAAATTGAAGTTAACGTGAAATTGACTGTTGTTTAAACCACATTTAGGTACATGCAGCTTTGCCGATTCATAATATTCCTCATTCCAAAACGATCGAATTCTGAAAGCTATTTTTAACTGGACGATTTTCAAATTCAATTATCGGTATTAACAAAAATACTTCTACTATACAGGGTGATTTGACAACAGTGATACACAACGAGACTGTTTATTTAATTCAATTAATTCTCTTATGAGGCTTCAGTTGCTGGTTTGAATATTAACTGGCGCTGATCTTAGACTTGCTTGGTACCCTAAGCTATCCTATCGAAACGGTATAATATCCAATTCTTTATTTTAAAGAACTCTCAGTAAGATTGGAAAAAGTTAATAAAATTGGCGGAGTATCAGAAAGTTAGTTCTTTCAGTATACTATATATTCAAAGTTTTCAAGTTGTCACTGAACAGTTTTGAAAGCCTACTAACCTATTGTGTTACTTGGAATCATTTATTGTTTCAGTACTAGTAATTGATAAAACAATGAAATACAATCAAGATAATTGATTCGCAGAGTAAATAAAATAAATGAAAACTAGGAAAATATTACCAAGAAACCTATTAGGCCAAAATAAAACTGGATTGAATTAAATCGTACCAAACTCGCCTGGAGACGATTGTGAATACTTCGTTGTTGATTGTTGAAACTTAAATTGAACATTCTTCTTATTTAAGTTTTTTGATAATCTTTGATTTCACAGCATTCACATTTCTATATTTCAAATTGATTCCAATATTATTTTCATTCTGGTTTTTGCTCATTGATATAACTCCGTTCAATTTCTTCTCATTGATATTCTTTCATTTCAATTATCTTATTTTGTTTTTATTTGAGGGCTGTTTATTGCAATTAAGTTTTTTGACTTGAAGAATTTTTGGCAGGATATCCTTCACAATATTGCGTTCTGTTCAAAAGATTTCTTTAATTTTAAATTCTTATATTTCGATTATTTCATTTAATATGCAATGCATTTATCTCAATCGGTTTTTAGGGTCCTAGTTCAGTTTTTCAATCTAATAATACATTCGTTAAATCACATATTTTTTACCAAAAATTGATATTATCAATATGATATAATGTATTGAAATTGAATTAAAATAAAATACGGCGGTGAATTACTCAGAGGAAGAGAAATTGAATCAAAAAAATCGAAAACCTCAGAATAGAATATGAATGAGCAGAAAATAACGGAAAACCACAAAACTGGTTGACTCAAAAAATAATAAATATATTGAAATTATCCGAATGTTATTACGACCGAAGTCGATATTTCGATCATACAAACCAAAGTAAATCTGGAAGAAAGTGAAACTTATAGACTTTCCAAGACAAATGCCAAAAACTCCTTTTCAGGAATTCAGTTCCGTTACTTCTGATTTTATAGTTATTGCCAAGATTGAAGTATCTCTAATTTCCTCAATCAAGACCAAGCAAACTCACACAAATAAAAGCCTCAAAAAGAACCCGTAATACTGACTGAGATGTAATTATTTTTCTTATTCTTCCAACTATCATGTCAACACATAGGTTACCAGGATTTTTTTTATAAATTTATAAAACTCGAGATTATCCACGAAAATGGAAGTCAATAATTGAATATCTGTGTATTACTAGAGTTCGAAATTGAAAATTTCAGTGAAAGATAAGACGGTATATGCCTTCTTCCGAACTTTGAAGGGTTATAACTACGGAAGATGGTCCAAAGATTTTTTCAAAACTGGGTGATGTAGTAGAAACGTACTTTCACCGTGACTTTTTTATTATCCTGAATATTGTAAGCCTATCCATTCCGAAAAATTCCCCTATTGATAATTGATAATTTCCTGTTGCGTAAAACCGACGACAGAATAGTAATTGATTAATAACAGAAACACTCTTGTTGAAAAACAACAGTTTCAAAAGTACAATTCATTGAATTGAATTGAAAATACCGCTAAGAAACCTCCATATTTCGAAATTCTAGGTCTTCTCCCAATGATGGTATTAAGTGCAACAAAGTTATTTTATATATCCTGAATCGTTGAGAGAAAGAACATTCGTCCATATATTCAAAATAGATTGATCTTTGGTGTACTCTTATTTATTTTGGGAATACAAAATCATTTCATTTCAAAATATCGTTATCTATATCTTCATCTTCGAAAACATCTTAGTCTCCAAATGGAATATCATTCTCAAGGGACTTCAACGATAGTGGTGAATTTAATCTACTAGTAGTGACATTGGCCACTAGATCAGAAAGCGGTGCAGAATAAAAAACGAATGACAATTTCTTATTTCAAAATGCCAAATGGCATAAACTATAAACAATTGAAATCGGAATTTACCTGAACAAAGGAAATTACTTTGAAACGTATGGTATTGTCTAAGAGTTTGACAAAGTTGATGAGCGTTTTAGCACGTCCTGGCCATTTTTTGGCACGTCATCATGGGCGTGGTTAAATTATGAAGTACCCTGTTGCCAGAATGTCATATATATGGAATTTCAGATACAAATCGAAGTGACGTGTGGAATATGGAAGAAGGAAAAACAAAATTTTTCACAAACAATTTTTGATGAATGAATGAAAAACTTTTTTCTTATAATTGAGCTTGAGTTATATGTCCTTCCGAAGGTTTGATTAATATATTTTGAATAGCTACATTCAAACTTTTCAAAAAAATTGATATTCCCCATATTTATGAACTGAAAATACTAACTGCTTTCCTACACGGTAAAATATATCGCTACGCATAACTGCTATATCCAGCACTGGAGTATTCTTTAGCTTTTTGGTGGTTTTGAGCTTTATTATCATTTACTTTTTGGGAAATCACACCGACAATATACATACTTGACTTCAAATCTGCTGCAACACGATAGAACTGAATATCTGACTGTAGACTATAAACATAATTTACTAACTACGTTGTTTTCAATAAAGCTCTCTAATAGCTGTTGAAGAAAGCGAAGAGACATTATTGTCTCGCTCTCTTTCGACATAAATAATCAAAGGTGTCGCCAACTCTTGGCAGCGATAGATTTGAACTCCTTTGGAACTTTTAGGAAGACCGACACTTTCTATAGAAGCATCGAGATACACAGTTTTTTTATCACAATAATTATCTAATTTGAAGTACCAAGAAGACCTTAACACAGAACTGTCGCTTCTGAATGACAATTGTCAATTGGTAAATAACAGACTTTAAAAAAATTGCGACAACATCGAGAGTGCTGCTAACCAAATGCCAAAGAATAACAGGTGCCAAAATTAAAATTCAAAGTAAACGTTCCAAGGCATTTCCATCAATGAATTGGTACTGCGTTAATTTCCTGTCGTCATCGATGACGTGCAACAGCTTTTAAATTTTATTCACTTCAGTTCAGCTGCTATTATCAACTACTGGATGAATATTGTACTATGCTTGAATAGAATAATGAATACAATTCGTTAGTCAAATAATTACTAAACCATACCAATCGTGAAATTGGTTTGATGAGACTGGTTCATAGTTTTCATCACATGAGGAATCCATGCTTCTGAAATATTCGTATCCGGCTGAAACAGCATCTTCCAGTCGACATAATTTTCAGAGAACCGCCCTTTCAGAACTCGAATCATTTCAAGTGCGAAATGGAATCTTCCCAACGGATATTAATTACGAACTACAGTCGTGAACTGTGAACTTTAGAGTCCGAGGGGTTGCGAATATCTCGCGCCTCAGGTTTTGCCCTGTTTCTGCGAAATTCTCTCTCGAAGACATAGTTTTAATTAGTGGGATGAAGTCGCCGATCATGAGGTAATAATTTGGAACCCGCAAGCTTTACTGAGTGTTGAGTTGCTAACCGTTCTTCGGGTGTCAGATGAAAATTAGGGTGCTACCACTACTAATAGTGAGTCGTTAATCGCACTTTTCTATATGATTTTTCCTGTGGCAAGTAGTACTTTCTGTCCTAGTGTGGAAAAGCACGATTTCAGAATAGGTACCTCCAATTATTTGAAAACGAATGCATACTTTGTCCCATTTCATGTCATTGTATTTTCAGAATTTTCATCAGTTTGATAGCTTCATCATTCTACCTCGATAATAACGGAAGTTACGAAAGTGTTTCCATGAAAAGTGAGACACACTGTATATATAATAGGGGAGCCTAGATTTCGGGATTTACTGAAGCGCGGCAGATCAATATACAGGGGGATACCTTGTACCCGGTTAAGTACTTCCACCGTATAAAGGCCCTATATAAATGGCCGCCCTTGAAGGATAAAGGATCGGATTAGTAAAAAAAATTGATCATCTGAAATTCTCGAGCGCGTCTGATTGAGGTAGGGTGAGTTAGTTACATCCTGAAATGTGTATATTCCACTAATCTGACAATTCGAGAGTGACCTTAAGAAAGAAGAGGTCTACAAAGTTGTAAAAAAAACGTTATCCCGACATTCTCGAGCGTGGCTATTTTTCCTTATTTTGAAGGGAATAATTCAAGAATTACAAAAAATATATAATCTGACGATTTCCACAAGCCGAAATAATAAAAATTCATCGATAAATTTTAATGCGTGCAGCTACGTGATGCCTATAGTTCCCTCTCCGCGTTTCTATTTCTCTCTAACTCTCTTTATCTATTGCTCTCTCACTCCGTCCCCACTCTGGTTTCTTTTGGCATGACAGTTGATCACACAGACTCGTTCGTGGCATGATATTATTTACAACGAATATCCAACGTTTTAAAATTTTAAAAATTTAATTGTTTTCTCATTAATACAAGTATTTTACTGAAAAAACATACACTTTTTTATTTGCATGCTTTCACCTGAGCTTTTCAATTAATGAAGTTCAATGATTCAAAAACATGATGAAAAAAAAAATTCAAATTGGCAGAATAGGCGAATCCCTCCAGATAATCGTCAGATTATGAGACTACAACGTCTACGGCGTGAAGATGAACCATATATATCTTAATCTAATGCGCTTGTGTATTCCAAAATGAAGATTTTTGGAAACAATCAGATTAACATACGTACATTTTTTTAAATATGTAGGACATAGATGATATCAATATCTGACGCGCTCGAGTATGTCCATGCAATAGTTTTTTTACATTTCTGTAAATCTATAGTCGCTTCCCCCACCGATGAAAAGGTATACATTATATAACATTTTTTTCTTTTTATCATCTGAGCTCCGCAACCTAATAGGTCGACGCTCGAGTAAATCCCGATCTAGCATCGTGGGCTCTCCTACTAATAGGAGAGTAGCTGTTTTAGGCACTCTTTCTTCCTGACTGGGAAATATTCAAACGTCTATGAATTTTCCATTGATGTTACTTCTTTCCTAGAAGTTTTGATTCTTTTATTCGGAGAACAAACAGCCAGAAAATAGTTTCCCATCACCAAACGGTGGTATCCACTTTGTTGAATGATTTCCTTTTTTCGTGGAAACGTCATAATTTGAATGTGGTTGACAATGAGCCGTGTTCAATGGTGGTTATTCGATGTTTCATCAGCTTTATCCTTTTATTGAATGTCCTTTTATTGTAAACCGTCAAAATAAACTGATATTTCAAAACGAAAAAGTAAATGAGCTCTATTTCAAATTTAAAGAAAAAGAAATAATATTAAAATATGTTGAAAAATATAAATATTGGAAGATTGAAATAGTAGGTTCATTATAAAAAACAGATGAAAAAAAACTAAAACTCAAAAATGAACAAATTAAAAAAAAACTATTAGGTATTGAAAAAACTGAAATTAATGAACGGAGATACTGGAAATGATAGCAATGAAAAATATTGAAATGGAATATGAAAACAAATTTTCAGAAATCACAAAAAAACATTTTAAAATTAAAAAAAAAACAAAAAATCAAAATGAAAAGACTCGAAAATTTCGAAAAAATTAGTCGTAAATACCCGCAGGATTTTGATGGTAGTAACTGCAATAGTCTTCTAGTGGAGTCGTTATCATTGACTTTTTTTCCTTCAAAATATATGGATGAAATCAATTCAATGAAGAACAACAGACCTATTACATTCAGTATCAGTATATTTATCACTCATTGAAGGATGTGCCAACAACTACAAACTGATATTTTTAATTTTTCAAAACGAAACCATTTGGTTATAAAATCCGAGTTATTTTATTATTTTTGGAAGATTATTGGAAAGTGCTTTTCTGAACGTTTTTGCCAACTTCAATTCCAATAACATACTCCGCTTCGGATTCCAGGGAATTATTCTAAAATTCTTAAATCATCTGATATCTGGAATAATATTTTGAAAAACACGTTTCGAGACTCGTTGCATTGATTCTGAATAGTTCAATATGGCCTTTGGAATTCATTAGTGGTCTGTTCTAGGGTCCCTGACCTCTGCATCTGGAAATATTCGCAGATGACCTCAACTCGCAGTATTGAGGCATCATTGTGCCTTCTGCCAGGTCAAATATGCTCTCTATATTTTTTCCATTAATGAATGTTCCTGTGTATCGAAAGCCACTTTATCATTGGTTGCTTTTGTCTGCGTGAGAGGGGAGAAAAAGCTTTTTAGCCCCACCGCAGGAGACCTATTCAATTCTCATTCCTTGATAGGCCCATGCTTGATAGATTATATCGTCTACAGATGCTAGTTGGCAGTTCTTGATCAGTTCGGACAAAACATGTTTCGTTTTTCAGTTTTTTTAGACCATCCATGCATGTCATATGTGATAGGCAACATTGACGACATAAAATTTATCAGAAGTTGCAAAATGCATTGCCAAGGAGTGCGCATCATTTAAATATTTCTGAACGTATTTTCTTTTCGAAATTACCTTTTTAACCTCCCCAAGTGTCAAACTATCTGATGATTTTTCTATTGACATCAAAAGTAGAAACGGGTGATCTGCTCTCAATTCATGCTTATAATACATTTATTTTAACCGCCAAAAATGTAGGACGTTTTGTGACTGACCTTCCCACGTGAAAGATGAAGATCTTCTATCAAATTCAAGTCACAATCAACTTTTATTGCCGCCGGCCTCAAAAATAATTATTTTTAATTTTTTTTCCAATTCACTATATAAGTAAGTACCCCAAAAAAAGCAAAGTCATGTCAATACAAAACCTACTCTTTGAAATATTTCGAAGAATTGTATTAATGGATGGCTATATTTGAATAAATATGGTTGAGTCCATCGTAAAAACGTATTGATACATCTAAAAAATGAAAGATCAGTATCAGCATTATTGTTTGATCATGTTTCGAATTGGAAAAAGTATAGGAATAACTTATCATAATAACTCTAAATTCAATAAACATATTGATCTAGATGCACCACAGGGATCAATTGTCAGTCCAATCTTATTATATCCTACGTCCTACAGAAATGACACAAAAACAATAAATAAAAACTAAGGATTAATATATTTTGTGATATATACGTTGATCATTTCAGAGTTAGGAAATATGTGAAAATGTAAAGTGAAATGTCAGTAGAAAATTCTCTATGAATGTATTGTCACTTGAACCCAAATAATCAGTGTCCAAAAATTTCACCGCTGATTGGAATCCTCTTCAGAATAAGGAACATCATACCACTTAAACTTGGCTGAATGCGCCGTACGGAAGCAAATGCCAAGAAATCATAGAGAGAGAGATACCACTTAAATTCTTGAAGAATATATATTTCAGTCTGATTTATTCACACCTACAGTATCTCATATCTATATGGGGAACAGCAAACTGCTCGATTCTAAAACCTTTGAAATATTTACAAAATAAATCAATTGAATGTATATATAAATTACCGTATCTAGAGCCGACACGAAATCTTTACAAACCAAATCATTTGTTAGATATGAATTCTCTTTATAAACTGAAGATTTGCTGTTTTATTCACTCTGTTAAAAATGAAATGAAAACATCAAATAATATTATTTTCACTGAGATATGTAACACACATGATCATTCTACGAGGCAAAATAAATTATTATGTATCAAAACTGTTAAATCTAATTTTGGTAAAAAATCAATATATCATGAGGGAATTGCTATTTACAATTCCATTCCTACAGAAATTAAAAAGAATAAGTCAATTTTTAAATTGAAAAATAAATTAAAATCCTTTCTGCTTGATTAGGCAGGCATATCTTTTTTTTCTCTTCTGAGGCTTTGATCCTTTTTCACTGCTTCATTTTCTTGTTTTTTTTTATAGTAAGTTATTATGTGTATTATTAAAATTATAGATGTAATACTTTTATGAGATCCCTGTACATAAACATGTAATGTTTCTTGGGATAATAAATGTACTACTACTATTAAATTGGACGAAAACATAAGCCAAACATTCCTTCAGTTTTCTTGAATATCTCTTCAGTTGCTCTGAGGATTCGTTACTAGTTACGAAACATAATTTATTTTACAACTGCTCATGATATAGAATAATATAAAAAGTAAGGTGGTCGAAAAGTGTCACTTTATAAGTCGAAATAAAGACAATTAATCATTATCAGACCTGCTACCTACTACTACATATTCATCAAACTCACCATTTCGTCAGACCACCTCACCGTACTATTTTCGACTGTACTTCTCTCGGAACTTCTCACTTCACCCTTCGACTCCCTGAATCAAACTCTTCGATCACAAATAGCCGCCCCTCGCGGCCTGCCCTGATATATAACCGAATTTTCCCCTCACCGGAGAGGGGGCAGCACCCACACGTTCTCAATGAAATCCCAGAGGGTGGGGGGGCTCGCGTCGCCCGCTCCCATTGGCGACACGTTCAACAAGCTGGCTGCGGATTGGCCGGTGTATTTTCGTTGTATTGATCGAGGTTCCAGCGGGACCCATCAATAATATACGCAGGGCCGGACCTGACGGGAACGTAGATTTTTTTTTGGAGATGATTGCGAGGGGTCGTACCAGATTGGGAGTCTGTGCCTTTGCGATCTGGTGCAATTGGGATATCGAGTGAGGTCACTGGATCAGAATAGGCAAATTATTAAGGAACAACTCGAGTAAATAGAGAATTCCTGTTTTTTTCCTTCCATAAGTGGGGTCACTTGCACTGAAATAATCTAACGGGGTAATGTCTGGACATCTTGCTGGCCATTCTATTATTCCACTGGTATCAAAAAGAGAATTTCTAGAAATTCAATATCACAATCATTGTGATTTTTGTTAAGTTAATTTCAGTCAACATATTTCATGAAGAAATTTTACGATGAAGCATGTTCTATCTCAAAGATCCAACGGAGATTGGTTCAGAAACTCTCTCATTCGGAATTTGTTATGCGACTCATGTACAACTGAGAATGATAAGAGAATTTTGTGAAAAATAGAAATAAAAATATTGAAAATTTAGAATGAGCGCAGGTGACTGATAACTTATCAGCAATGATTAGTGTATTGGTCATCTTTTTCGATCAAAATAATTTCAAGGAACGTGATTATTTTAATGGGGAGAAGAATGTTTTGTGGAAGTGAATTTTGGCTTTTTTCTTCTACAAATAATTGCAGAAAGAATACAAATCTTCTTTGAGAAATTAACGTCAAATATTTAGCGAACACTTTCTGTTAATATCTTGAAATCATTCATAGATGTTCAAATCATTCAGAAAAGGGAGAAAACTAAATGGAAGTGGCCGGTACTTCTATGAAGTATCAAGGAAATAATCTACAGTTGCCTGTAAAAATTTTTAATATTAGGGTTTACTAAACCGCGAAAAGTGTTTCGCTATACAATAGCTTCTACAGGCAGGAGTTTCAAACTAATTCTAACACAACATTTCGAATTTATTCAACGTAATAACGGACGTTTAAAAAGAATATAGTCTGACAACTAATTAATGAGATTAATGATCCGACGTCACATCCTCATTAGTACAATTTCCTGGAAAAAACGTATTTAATAGCGGCGAATTATTGAACTCCGTCTGATCATTCATTAGGAACTGTGAATGTTTACACTTATTCATTTCCAAACTCTCCAAGTAATTGAATTTGAAACCCTTCCCTTGGAAACGAAGGATTTCAAATTCGTGGTTGATTTCATGTACCTCTGTAATGATTGTTTTGGTACCGAGCTGCATACAAGAAAATATTGTTCATTTTCTTTTACGTCCAGATTTTTACAGTTCAAGGATATTCACTGGCAAATGGACAAATGACACACACTCATATTTTTACAGTATTAATACCAACGTTTCGGCGATAATTTCCGCCATTTTAGAAATAAGTATTCAGATAACATTTTTTTTACTAAATCAAGAAAAACTTTGGCACTACTCTGTTTTTGGGCTATTTAGAATGTGTTGGTTGAATAAAATTGGATTTTTTTTTTCGAAAACGACTATATACAAACAACCAAATAATGAATGAGACCGACTATGGCACACACAAACAGTCTTATCTAAAGTTTTTCTGGATTGAATAAAAAATAGTTGCCTGAATAATTATTTCTATTAGTATAGCCCTGAAGATGGTGGTGATTATCGTCAAAACGTCGGTATCAAAATCGAAAATAACATGAGTGTTTCTCCCGTGTCCATTTGCCAGGGAATAGTCGTCAATAGATTTATAATGTAAAAATGGTTTAATGGAACCTTTCTCTCTGTGTTATATCTATGACACTGTTCCGTTTATGCCATAACTGATTATAGATGAATAGCATAATCAGACAGTCATGTGGAAATATCCTTTGGAGAGGAAGAAACTACAGATATATTTCATAATTTGTTTTACAAATCTCCTTCGGACATGAATCAACTGAGAAACTTAGATATTATAGGTGATTTTCAAAGTCTTTCGAAATACTGTTCTTGATTTAATTCACCTACTTGGTCATCTGTTTTCGAGCGGAATTCTCCCAGTGGAAGAATGAGAAACTATAAAAATTCAAAACATCACAACTGTTCAACTTTTTATAATAATAATAATAATCATTAAAAGTCATAAAATGTATACAGACGTATAAAGTTAGACACAATACATATATTTACTACACATATGCACACTTATACACATATTAACACATACGGTAGATAAATTACCATATTACTTCAAACATATTGTTCATCCAAAAAACTAAACAACATAGTAAAAATTATGAATTGGCCAAATATTCACTAAAAGCAGGATTCCACTAAATATTTTTTCAATCTTGTTTTGATTTTATTAATATTTTTTTCATTTTTGATATCACTGGGGAGATGATTGAAAAATCGTATTCCATTGTATTGAGGACTGCTTTCGTAAAGTGAAGTACGGTGCTTCATACTTCTGAATAAGTCACCATGCCTCGTAGCATAGTCATGAGGGTCAGAATTTTTTGTGAAGCACTTGATGTTGAGTTTAACATATGCTATAGTTTTGTAAATGTAAATCGATGATACCATCAGTGATTTGAACTTTTTAAAATGATTCCTACAGGTCATTCGGTAATCTAAGCCAAAGATTAGACGAATCAGTCTCTTTTGACTGGTAAAAAAACTCTGCGAGCACTGGCCGTACTTTCCCAAAGGACAATATAAGAAATATGTGAATATGAGAGAGCATAGTACAATTTATTAATTGCTCTAGTTTGAATATATTTTTCAGCTGCAAAATTGCATAATAATTACTATTGAGTTTCTTACACACCAACATGTGTATCCCACTTCAAATTCGCATCCAAATATGTGCCCAGAAATTTTATTGAATCAGAGAAATTCATATTTTTGTTATTTACGCGAACAAAATAATCATTCGAGATTTTTGTACGAGAATAAAACTGCAGACAAACTGTTTCATCAGGATTGACAATTAAGGAATTATTGCAACACCAATCAGTGAATTCTTTAGACAAATCATTCATTTTCTGCACAAATTCTTCTGGGGTTTCAGCATCAGTGGCGATTGTCGTATCGTCTGCATACAAAAAAATGTGTACAGTGCTCAAATAATTTGGTAAATCATTGACGTACAGAAGAAAAATCAAAGGACCCAAAACTGATCCTTGAGGAACCCCTAAATCAACATCAAAAAGTTGAGATCTACAGTCATCCACTTTCACGCAAATTTTACGATTCGAAAGATAAGATGCGAGCCACGACAAAAAAAATGCCCCGAAATCCCAGTCCAGATAAGTTGCCCAGACCAACATTGATATTGATAGAATCAAACGCTTTAGAAAGGTCAAAGAAGAGTGCCCCAACAAACCTTCCGCGGTCCAATGCAGTATGGACGTGATCGAGAAAAGCCACCTAGGCACTCTCCGTCGACCTTCCAGGGCAAAATCAATGTGGATGCCTGCTTATAACATTGTGTTCATCAAGAAAACCAAGCATCCTGGTAGGTATGTATATATCTTTACATCTAAGAATCGTTTGAATGACATTATTTTGAAGTGGATGGATTCTTTCTTCGTAGTTTTTTCGGGTTCTCAACCCACCACAATCTGAAGATAATAAGAATTGATACTGGAATCTATACGAGTGCAGAAGGGCAGATTTTTAATATACCCCGAAAAGTTGCTGCGTCTATTGAAAAACAGTTCCTCCTGAATGAAACATGTTTTATTAGACAGCAACTTCTTGTATATCTTAAAATTTGGCCACCAGAAAAATACAAGAATTAATATTTATCAAAATACTCTTTTCAATATTCAACACTCTTTTACAAATACTCTCTTCTGCGTTTTCATATCCTCTCGCTTCAGCACCTGTGTAATTTATATGCTCAAAAAATGGATTAAACTGGTTCGAAATTACTCAAAAACGGATCGACGGTATTAACTTTGTTATATTTTCAAAAACTGACATTGTTTCTATGAACAACTTAAAACATAGGGCGATAAAATGAAATTTGGTAATCCCCAACATTCTCCCCCCTTAACAATTTAACGAATAACAAATTGTTAAGTGGATGAGAGTTCTATTCAAAGCCATAGCGCTTCGGTGGCTTGACTGCTCGTCCTGATTTCGTCACTGTATGGAATTCTTCCTTATTTTCCGGTGTATCTACTTCAGCTCGCGTGTTTCCATTCTCTTCATTTCCATCAGGCTCATAAGATTTCTTCAGTCGTTCATTATTTTCATTCATTTCATTTTTCGTCAGAAGTTCTTCTTTGCTGTCGATTTCCAAAGGATATAAGCGCTGGTATGGACGTAAAATTTCACCATTCATCGTTTTCACTTCGGCTACTCGATGTTGTTTATCTCTTCCAGGAAATGTTTCGAGTATTCTACCCAGGGGCCAATTCATTCTTTTCACATTGTCTGCTCCAACATAAACAATATCTCCAACATTCAAGTTGGGTATTTTGCCTTGACCAGTATGAACCAGCTCTGCTAAGTATTCCTTCCTGAAGCGATGTCGAAAATCTTCACGTATCTTCTGAAGATATCTGTGACGAGTTATCAGATGGTTCCTGTCAATTTCGTCAAGATCGTGTACTTCGCTGCTCGGTATGTTATTGATGAACATCATAGGAGTTAATGGCGTCAAGTCATGTTGGTCTTCCGAAATATGGGCGTGCATTGATTACTGCCTCACAGTCGCATAGAATTGTTAGAAGTTCTTCATATGTAATTGATGTTCTTCCTAAATTCCTTCGCAAAAGTTCCTTTATGATACGGACTAGCCGTTCCCACCATATGCATTCATCTGCCTTGAACAATCTGTCGCCTTTGTCTTCCAGCTGCCTCGAGATAGCCAACAGATCTTGCTTACTAGTAGTCTTATCTAGCAACTTTTCTTCTAACTCTCTGCATATCTTCAAGAAGTGTTTTCGCAGGAATTCTCGTTCTTTCTTCATAATATCCATTTCTCAGCCTATAAAGTCCTGTCACGGTCGCCAAATGTAATTTATATGCTCAAAAAATGGATTAAACTGCGTCGAAATTACTCAAAAACGGATTGACACTATTAACTTTTTTATATTTTCAAAAACTGACATTGTTTCTATCAAAAACTTAAAATATAGGGCGATAAAATAAAATATGGTAATTCCCAATAACCTGAAATGTAGAATTGCATGGCTGAAATTCCTCAGATGAAGTCAGTAAACTGTCAAGAATAAGCTGATTGCTCCGAAATATTCTTTAATGAACAACTTATATTTCCAAGACCATAGTGCTTATTTCCCCATCTTCTAAATCAGCTTCACACATATAAAAAATATTCAACCTATCGCTTCATATTTCATGTACCTATTTCATCTACTAACTCTAGAATAAATACATCTCTCGTCATTCTTCAAAATAGCTTTGACAGATTTTCGATTCTGTACACCCTGTATAGAGATTTCCTGCATAGCTGCACCTCCCAACAGAACATTCACTGGAACTCTTCTTTCTAAAATCCAGTATAGAATTGTAAACCAGGATGTCAAAACCATCTTGTTCGAAGCATGTTGTTTAAGCATACAATATTGCGACTTCCTGCGGATTTTGTGACCTTTGACTTTTCCTGGTAATGTGCGGAAAATTAACTCTGAAATTTCCTGTATTTGCATTGTTTGAGAGAGTGGATGAATCGTTTGAAGGATAGGTTAGGTTAGGCACCACATACCGGTAAGCAACAGAGGAAAGTTATTCAGTTGAGGAAATTGCTGGAAACTAGAGATTGCAGAAAAAACTTACATGGCTAATTTTTTCTAACATTTGTTCGAATTCAGTTGTTGCATATGCATTCAGGCCAAAAATCAATTCTGATACAATATTGAACAAGATGGACTTAGTCAAATACTACATTTAATACTCTTAGGAGGATGATATAACTTGTTTTCTTTCTATTCGATATATTTTTTTAAATTGGTAGAGATTAAATTTTCAGGTTTCACAGGAGTATTTTTTTGAAGACAGTTTGGTTTTTTGGTGAAAATCAATGTTTTTCAACAAACCGTCTAGTGGTGGTGGTGGTTATAATTATTTGAATGAAAAAAATTATCATTGGTTTCAAGGAACGACGTGTATCATCCATACCAAATTGAGTTTATGCCAGAAAATAGTTATAAGCTTAGGGTGAGAAGTAAGGTATTACATAGCAAGCACTTCAATGTCCTTAGGCACGAGGTGCCGAATGACATAATGTGTGAGGTAATGGCATTTTCTTCCGAGGTATTCGTAATATTATCCCACTACTAACACTGAAATACCTATATATTTTAACAATTCAGATTTTCATTTCCACTGAAGGAGCAATACAATTCACCGTTTTGACTAAGCATATTTCGATATACAGGGTGTTATTTAAGTACGTGTCCAAACTCAAAGGGATGATTCTTCGAGTAATTCCTACACAAGAAGTTCATATGAACATAGGTCTGGTAATGCTCAGTTTTTAAGATACAAGGTATCAACATTTCTAAAAAAAAAACGTTCTTTCCCGAATATCTTAATAATCCTTCAGCCGATTTTCTTGAAATTTGGTGGTGGTATTGAGGGTTTGATTTGGTCATGATTAGATTGAATTATTTTGTATTATTATGATCAGTGGCATGGACATGCGAAAAAGAGCTTTCCGTATATGATTGAGTAAATAACATGAGAGTCATCTTTCGAATTTTTAGATCAACTCTTTTCGATGACACACAACCTTCGTTACTACTGCAATGTTTTGAAAGAAAATTTATGGTGCCATGAAAGGAGAACCAATCATTCAAACAATCATTCCATTTCATTTCATCTTCTTGTTCTTCAGGATTTTTTATATCAACATCCTGTGAAAGACAAATTTGATTTTGTTGTTCTAAGGACATGCAACGAAGTGATTTTTATTTAAAGAAATCAATGGCGCAAATGTTATTTGATATAAAATATTGGATGAGATTCCTTCTGGGACGCCACTGGACGTAATGATTTCAGTCTAGTTATGGTCGAATCAGCCTCCAATATCCTGAATACCACCGCCAAATTTCAAGAAAATGGGCTGAGGATTATTGAGATATTCAAGAAAAAAACGTTCCTTTTTTTTGACACTCTCTATTTTGACAACGAAGCATTACCGGATCTTATTCTTTATTCCAACTTTTTCTCTTATAATTACCCTTTGAGTTTGGCCACGTACTCAAATAACACTCTGTATCCAAGATGCCTGTAGACCCTGATGTTGCAATTAATGCGGTATTGTTCAGAGTTTAATGGAGACATTTTTACGAATCACGTCGTTTTCTCAATTTCATCGCTAGAAGTCGCTAATTGTCAAACATTACAAACAACGTCCTATGGTCTGATACTAATTGTTTCTGATATTGAGTTCTCCTGTTGTTCATCGTAGTTTTGAGTAGCTTCGTTATTTATAGTTTAATTAGTTTTTCTTTGCTAAGTTGTTGCTTTGAATCACCCGGAGACGACAAGTTATTAGCTGAAAACTTGAAATATCTTGTTGATGACATAACAGCACCCTTAGAATTCATTATTAACTGGGGCATCAAATCAGGTGAATTTCCCAACGCTTTCAAATCTGCTGTAGTGAAACCACTGTTCAAGAAGGGAAATAGGCTGAATGTATCAAACTACCGACCGATTTCATTAATTTCCAACCTAGGCAAAATCTTTGAAATGATCATTAAAACACGGATCCTCAACTTCCTCAATAAATTTGAAATCCTGGCAGATAATCAATTCGGGTTCAGGGAAAATAGGTCAACAGATGATGCAATCACTTATCTCACTTCGAAAATCAGTGACTCCATTGATAAAAAATATCCAGCACTTTGTGTCTTTATCGACCTCGCGAAAGCGTTCGATACGGTTAGCCACGACCACCTTCTTAATATCTTGAACAGCATAGGAATCAGAGGGCAAGCGTTCAATTTGATGAAAGATTACTTAACCAATAGAATGCAACGAGTCAAAATTAATAATATCAAGAGCGATTCAAAATTAGTAGAATATGGTGTACCCCAAGGAACAGTTCTTGGTCCACTACTGTTTAACTTATATATAAACGATTTTTAACTATCACTAAATGGAGAAGTTGTGAGTTTTGCTGATGATACGGCTATCTTCTTGAAAGATCAAAACTGGGATTATCTGAAAACTAAAACAGAAAGTGACGTGACTAAAATTTTGAATTGGTTCAAAGACCGCCTTTTAACAGTTAACTATGACAAAACACACTTCCTCCCATTCACATCATACTCTAAATACTTGCCTAACTACAAATCATTGATGGTCAGCATTGATGAACATCAAACCATTTCCATAAATAGTGTTGGAAACATCAAGTACTTGGGTATATTCGTTGATAACACCTTGAAGTGGGATGTACATGTCAATTACATAACAAAAAACTTCGCTCCATCTTATACAAATTCAAATATTTATCAAGTATTCTAACATCAGACCACCTACGGATTTTATATTATGCACTTGTACAAAGCCACTTGAATTATGCCATTATAGCTTGGGGAGCTGCCGTCAATAGACATAGAAAACTTAGAAAAGATACAAAAAAATTTCTTGAAAATTATACACCACAAACCACGTACTTACCCTACAAGTACATTATATAATGAAACTCATATTCTTGACATACGACAATTATTCTTTGTTGCAACGGTGACTAGACAGCATAAACTTAAAAACGATCTAATCAAAATATCACATGAATACAACACTAGGTATAAAACAAACTCCTCGTACGTTCCTAAACCCGAAAAAAATATTTTACAACGAAGCTACATCTACCTAGGACCCAAACTGTATAATATTGTTCCCTCTGAAATAAGACAGTTGAGTTCTCTCAAAATGTTCAAATATGAAATTAAAAAATGGATACTCACTATACCTCGATTGATGACTCACCAGTATATTGATACCAAAAATACATACTACCTGTAAGAAAAATATTAGTATTAACTATATTTATGTTATTATTATATGTATGTGCGTGTGTATTTAGCATAGTGATATTGAATTATTATCTGTTCGATTTTTTATGTATATAAACTGATCTGGAATATCTGAAATAGCCACATTCAAGGATCTCCTTTTGTGGTCAACCTTTCTATTTATTCCCTATTATCTGTTTATGTATTTCGAAATTATCTGTGTATTATTATTATTATTATTATCATTATTATTATTATTATTATTATCTCGAGAGCTAGTAATACGAGTGATATTCCTGATTTTTGTAATGTGGGTCTGAAGCCGCAGATATCACTTTCCATTCATGTGCAGTACCGAAGGTACATGAGATCTAAGTCATTGAACATATCGTCATTCACTCAATGATTATGAAACAATGAAAATATGTTTGAAATCGATTTTGAAATTTGTTCCTTTTTAAAGATTTGATGATTTGAATTTCGATTCGGGGTGAAGTTTTGTAATCATGTATCGTCATGTTTTCAAAATATTTTCACAAAAACTTGTATTCCGATGTATAGAATACAAATGAGAAGGCCAAGCCGGGTGCTTTCCCCTAGTTCAAGAGTTATCGCCTTTCCAATTCGCAAAGACGGGTATATTCAATCTTTTTTGCACTATAAAACCATCGAATCACATGTGTATCACACTTACACCTTCTCTCTCCTGATTCGATCTATTTCCCACACAAATATTTCTCTTTCACATGAGAATAACTCAATTCTGAAGATTCCAGACGATCTTTTTTTTTAATTCTTTATTTAACGTCGGCCTATTTCCGCTACCAAGGCCAATCACCGACGCCGGTGAGCACACTTCCCCCAACCGGAAATTTTGCCGAACCCTCTGGTATTCCAACCAGAGGTAGGGATCTTTAACGAGCCCAACATCCATGGACTTGGGACAGACGGCTTAACGTCCCCTCCGAAGGACGGCATATCCTCAATATATCTTGTGCTCATTGATATATTGTCTGCGAGCTATGATATGCTATTCTCTGCAGCTGTACGGGCTTTCAACACGGTATTTCCCTGTATGGTCACCCATCCAAGTACTAACCGCGCTCGGCGTTGCTTAACTTCAGATATCGAATGACTGTCAGTCAACCTGAAGAGCTGGGCCATGCCCCTCCAGACGATCTTATACTTTTTGATATGAGTAGTCGTCAAACTAAACGAAATCTACTATCATATTTATGAAGAACGAAATCGAATTAAATTAATACAAGTATGGGGAATTTGGCCGGCATTCTGAATAAATAATATAGGGTGCCGATCGGACAGCGTCCGAAAGTCAAAATATAGTCATCCGACAGGTCCGGCTGACTATACATTTCCTAGGAAATTTGGAGAGAATTCTGTTACTTTTTTCATTGAAAGCGTCTTCTGAACAAATTCAATGGGAGAAAACATGAAGCCTATTATCATAATAGGCATGTGTCGCTAATTTTATAGTAGTTTTCACAATAAATAGTATTGACTGAAGGATTATAATAAAACCAATCAGACCCTTAAGTTATAAAATCCGAGATGCACATCATAAATGTAAAAGGACCGGATTCAGGTAATTTTGTTTCTCAGAGAGGGATTGTAGAGGATTACAGCTTACACTTCTTTTTCATTTTAGTCTTTGTATTTCATTGGAAGTGTTCACTTGTGTTACGGCGTGCAATAATTGTATAACATTTATTTGTTATTACAGACATTAATAGCAAAGATTTTATATCCCAACTTACAGAATAGGCAGTATGTGGAGTCCGTGGATAAAAAGTAATAGCGCTTCTTCCAGTGGTTCGTTGAAGAAGAATCACTTATCTTGTGACGCGAAAATCATTATAAAAAATGTGTATAGTTCCTTACTTCAGCAAGGATATAACGCGGGTGCTGCAGCAAAAGTAACCAGTAATTTGACGAAGGCGCCTCTTACTTCAGTTAGACGAATTGTTGAAAATTCCATGGAATCAAAAAAAAAGCGTAAAGATTCCGGTGTCACAAAAAGTCTAGATGACTGGAAAAAAGGTTTGATAAGGCGAAAAATCTACACTATGTACGATGAGCAGCGTGTCCCTACAATCAAAAGTCTGAAACAGCGGCTCATAAATGACGAAACTCACATCAACTGTGGCCTCACTACTCTTTGGCGAGCTCTGTCTGCAATGGCTTTTAAATATCGCAAAATTGACAAGAGACAAGTAATAATGGAATCCACACGTTTAATAAACTGGCGTTCTCAATATATAACGTCAATAAGAAAATAAAGAAAATACCGGTCTGAAAATCGGCCAATACTCTACCTCGACGAGACGTGGTTTGACACGCATGACACCCCTTCCAAAGGATGGTCTGATTCCTCTGATAAGTGTAAAACAAAAGCACCATCAAATAAAGGGAAGAGAATCACAATATTACACGCAGGATCAGAAAATGGTTGGATCCCAAACGCTATGTGGATTTCTGCCAAAAGTATTAAGGACTCTTGTGGTGATTATCACGATGATACGACAGCAGAGCTTTTTGAAGATTGGTTTAGAAATTGTCTGTTACCCAACATTCCGCCAAACAGCGTTATAGTAATGGACAACGCAAGCTATCATAGTCGACAATTGCAAAAAATTCCTGGCTCAAAGAATACGAAATTGGAGATTCAAAACTTCATGGCTGCAAATGACATATATTTTGAGGAAAATTATACAAAGAAAGAACTTTTACAAGTGCTGCAGTCATTTTCTTCAAAAAAAACGTATGTTTGTGATACAATTGCAGAAGAATTGGACATACAGTGTTACGACTATCTCCCTACTACTGCGTGTTCAATCCCATAGAGCTTATGTGGCACCAACTTAAATCGAGCGTGCGCGGAAAAAATACTTCTCCGACTTTAAGTGGTAGTGTGGTAGAATTAATTAGGAACTGTATGAATGACATTCCTACCGAGAGTTGGAAAAGTTCTGTTAGTCATGTTATAAATGTTGAAAACTCGTATCTTTCTGTAAAATCAATTGCGCCAATTATAATTAATTTAGATGAGGATAGCGATAGCGACACTGAACTAAATATAGAATAGAATTGTAACATTTAAATAAATTACTTGTATATCTCCTACATTATGCAAAATTCAAATTTCTTAAGTTCGACCCTGTAGCACATTTGCATCTTTTACCAGATGATTTTCTACACAATGGGATTAAATCGGGTAGTTTATTGCATTCACTAAGCCAATACCATTTACTGTGAAAAATACTATACCACACAACAACAAGGTTTTAAGTCATCTCAGATATATCAAGTAGCCTTGGATTCCAGTTGTCAAACAAAATTCGACTTGGCTGTCAGAAAAACAATGACTAAATTTATCTCTCAACTTTGGATCCGCACTAAATGGTCCGACTTGACTGAATACAGTTTTCGGATTGGATTGAACCACTCAAGTCGATTCCATAAAATATGGAATTGGACCCGGCCGATCTCCTTGAAAAGTTAAATTACCAGATGAACGAGTTTGAAATTGACAAAAGTAGCCAAAGTCAGATCAATTGTTTATCGGCTCAGTTGACTGTCATCTGATGAGTTATCTTTCTCGAAGTGAAAAAGAAAATATTGATGGAGAGAAGATGATATACAGGGTGTAACTGAATGAGTGTAAAACATTTAAGGAGGTGATTCCTCATAGAAAAAAAGATAGGATCTTTCATATCAAGAAACTTCATTGGAGCATCCCTTGTTAAGATACATAAAATTTGAATAACAATTTTTTCAAAGGCACTGAAAAAGTTTAAATGAGTTTTGTTTATTACCCTTTAATCGTTCGATGCAATTACTTACTACAAAATAACAATAAATCCAGTTCGCATTTATGACGATGTATCTCTGTAGTTGTTCGTAAAATAATTTTTTGCTGCGAACTGGTTTATTTTTGTCAAAAAAACATTTTTTGTTTAGAATGAAACAGGCTATCGGAAATAAATTTTCAAATAGTGAACAAGTAATAAGGCAAAAAGTTACATTGGAAATAAATTTTAGGGGTTGCGTTTTCCACCCCTTACAACCATGTGGTAAAACAAATAAATTACCGGATAAGTGTCTTTTTGGTAGTACGAAACGTCAGGTTAATTTCGATATTATAACTTTTTCAATGCTTGTGAAAAAAATTGTTATACTAATTTTATGTACCCCCTCCAAGGGGCTGTATCTTAACAAAGGATGCTCCAATGAAGTTTCTTTATATGAAAGATCCTATCTTTTTTTCGATAAGGAATCACCTCCTTAAATGTTTTACACTTACCCAGTTACACCCTGTATAGTTGGGCAGAAAGGTTCAATCGAATTGAAGGATAGGATAGACTAATATTGCGACATAAACTGAAGGCTGGATCGATTTGACTACATGCTATCGAATTGAAGCGGATTGAGATTGTCAAGATGAATGTAGGCAAAAATATAAATATCCTTAAATCCATTTTTCGAAGTAGGTTGGTGTCAAAATCAATCATTGGAATGCCTATTGATGGATTAGTCATACCAATGTCACATTTTGACACTATTAAACAAACAAAAATTTCTTCTCTCGGTAGAAATTTCAAAAAGACTCGAAAAAGGAGACAGAAACTTCACAAAGGGGGAGAGAGAACCTAAAAAATGGAGTCCAGGATATTTCTTCTCAAAAACATCAAAACAATTTTTACTAATATTGCCAAGAGGTTCGTTTGTAACTTTATTTGTTGGTAGGGAAAAATATTCGGAAATACTGAGCCGATCATGAAACTTCTTTCACTAACAGAAAGCTACACTATTCAAGGATGATAAAGGTTATATTTTATTACGATTGATCGAAAATTTCAGTGAGGAATGAGAGTAATTTAAATCAAGTCAGAAAAAGCGGGCGAAATGTAAATCTTTAACGGTGTGCGCTGACTAAACAGTTCGGTATAGACGAACATAATGTTCTGTAGCAATTTTACAAAAAAGGCCTTGGTACTATATACCTAGCTTTCATATTCGACTAACTACAAAGGTTTTTTGTTAATCTATTTATATAAAATGCTTTGTCCTGATTAACTGACTGAACTTAGTGGGTGTGTCCTTCGTATTATGTATGCATCAGATAAGAAAGTTTTTTCCGAAATCCGACCCCAAAAGGGGACAAATTTTATATGGTGCAACGTGATTCCTAGATTCAATCTACTTGAAATTTTGCAGAAATATTCTTCAACAGAATTGATGGGAGATGTGTTTCGTATTTGATTGAAACTCATCGCCTAACGGGGTGAAAAAATTATTTATAACATTTTCAACTTCCAGACTTCCATCAAACACTCTTTCGAGTACGCCCAGAGAACAGAGCCTTGTGATAGATCTAATGAAACTTAGCACTAAGAATAACACAATATAATCGTATCACGATTGATGGGCACGGGTCGGCTAGTATTCAATAATATAACCAGCTTCAACTAATCAGTTCACGTTGAAGCTACTTATCATTCACACCATTGCGAGTTCGATCCCAGAATATCTAAGTGCAAACTACATTTTTAATCGCACCACCCATATGACCCTCCGTGCAACCCCCCCACCAAATCGTACCTGTTCCACTTTCGATGCATTCTGCCACCCCCAGCGGGGCGGGGTCGCAATTTCCCGCTCCGGCCCTGGAAATACGCCACGACTTCCTTCTCTACGACATAAATTCGGGCATTTCCCGCTCATGGCACGGCAGCGGCTTTCATTCATAAACGTTCGCTACCCACGGCAGCCTAAATCAATGGGACTTGGACAACATATTGTCTGAAAGTGGTTGATGCAAGCGTGGGCAGCACCGGATGGGAGCATTCCCCATTAGGGGGGTTTTAGCGGTTGTTTATTGCCCAGTGTTCCTCTAATCGATGGAAACTGGACGTTGTTCCAACCCGAAATGACTTCAATGCTGGGTTGGTTGGTGCGTTGGGAAGGTGAAAACTGAGTTGGCGTTGAAACATTTGCCTCTATGATCATAGTAGATATGCGCCCAGTACCTATACCATAACTAGACAGTAGAGACACTCGCCACAGAACACCAGCTTCAGCAGTTTGACATGTCGAGATGTTATCAATCAACTTGATTGGTGAGCTTCAATGTGTGTATGAAATATTGTATTTTGAATTATTCTGGCTAACTACCAATATGGATGAGTGTGTGCTTATCGCGGATGTTTGTCGAAGCCTAGAGACGAATTACCATTCCTCTTGAGGTTTCCGAAGGATGTCAAAAGGTAATAGCTTGTCAGTGTTATGTAGAATAGTAGCTCTTCATATTTTTCATATATTTTTTACAAATTGCAGAACTCTGAATGAAAGATAGTTTGCGTCGAAATATTTACTCGAAAAATCTCCCGAAGTTCTCTATAACAACTATCGCTTGTGTGAATTTCACTTTGAGAAAGAAATGTTCTAGAATTTTCGACACATTGAAATTTTCAAATATGAATTTGAAAAAAGCAAAACTAATAAATCGAAGAACTAAAAAATTACCATTAAAAGTTATTTATAGTCTTTATAAAACTGTTAATGTTTTAATATATCTATTGTACATATTTGAAGCTGCTGCAAATAAAACATCCTCTTGAAAGCTTTTTATTTCCTGGTCATCGAATATACATTTCCAAACAAACATGGACTGGAGGATGAAAACAACGGAATAGCTATCGTAGGTACTTCAGAATTTCAGATTATTCACATTTATTTCAAACGTTATCCTAGACAAAATAATAATTTTATATGAAATAACATGCTGATTTGATACTTGGTATCCAGTACTGTCAAATTTACCTCCACAAAATGACATTACACACCTCGAGCACAGAATGAAGTTCATAGAAATTTACCCCTCGAGAACAAAGGATTTTCACACCAAAATACCCCTAGCCAGCAGTAGGGTTATTACTGGGTTATTATTTTTCACCTTTATATTCCTGTCTTTGTAGAAACACAGCTTCTGAATTGCTCTAGGTGTCACAGAGTTACATATATTCAACAAGTTTCGATTGGGGCACTAGAAATATAATATTCGATACACATTATATGGACTGATTCTGGTATTTTTTTTGCTTAAATATTTTCCTGCTCATCAGAGACATAGTGGGAAATGCAAGATGAGCATATAGAAAATCGTATTTATAATGTACGCTGACGATATAAATACTCGTATCGGATGGAGTTTCTAATACCGAGTGTTGAATATCAAGCGTATACACACCCAATAATCATTTCTAATCTTTAATTGAACCGTTGAGGCAAACGGATCCATCAACATGTCTGCATATTTGATATAATGTAGATATTGATGCACTGATCAAGTGTCTATTGCTACACACTACAGAAATGGACAGTTTTTAAGATCTGGGCCTATTAATATTCTATTTCCTCACCTTTGTAAATTGTGGCACATAATCGCTTAGCTCTTATACTCAACAAAAATGGAATTCTATTGGTTTTTGCGCAGAAATTGACTAAAAAAACGATTATTTCTTCGTTTTAGATACATCCAATTGGAGAAATTATCATACACTGCTCGTCACTGACGAAGTAGCTGGACTATCATTTTCAAATTTTGTATTTTCGTATTGGTAGAAATAAATGTTTTTGAATTGCTCTAGTAATTATAATTATACTTGTGATGAAACAATTTTCTCTCAGGGTATTTTTCAAAGAAAGTGGAGGTTCTAAAGGAAAACTCTTCTCCTGATTATGGACTTTTATTACAACTCCTTCTGATGAATTTCGGTAGTCGACAAACAGTCTGAAATAATTGCAATTTTAAATAACATTCAAGTAAAAAACGCTGACATGTTTCAAAAAATACAAGCACAAGGATCAATAGATTTACTATGAAAAATACCACTACCCACCTGAAATAATTGCAGGCGCAGTTTCCACAAAGTAAAACTTTATGGAGGAACATAAAACCATTCAACAATATTAATTTCCACTGAATTGCGAGATGAAAAATCAGCTGTACTCTGATCGATAATAAGAATCTAGAAAAGTGAAATAAATTCCTCGCGTACTCCGGATAAAAACTTACAGTTGTTTTTTACCGCACAAAATATTTTTACGGTGTAGGCTACCGATGGTTCGGCCCAAGCGCGCAACAAGATAATAATTTTAATATACCGGGTGAAGGAAAAGACGAATGCTAGAGGCAATGACGGGTTTTGTTACATACTTATATCTAACACAATTCGACTGTGGCATTTGAAAAAATTATATTCGATATACACTATATTCACTAAATCTAGTTTAATTCGTTCTTAAAATATTTTTCTTGCCTTCAGAAAATTAGCGGAAAATGCAAAATGAGCATCTGGATCTGTGAACATGTCTGAATTCCTTATTTATTATAGGCAATTGCTTATTCAGTCAATCAATTAATTTATGAGTTGAAGGTAAAGAATAATCGACATTTCATTAAAAAAATCTTCAAGTTTGAAAACGGATAAATTGAAACACAGTTTCTCAACAGTGAGTTCATGAAATATATTGATTCTTCACTGAAATTATGATGATGAGTAGGGTTCTTGGTTATTGCAAGGTATTTGCAAATGTTGTAATATGTCTCGGGTAATCGTCCGCAAATCGAAGTTTCGAACGGAAACGTGGTTTTCTGGCTCTAGACATCTTTTGACTCACAGCTCAATCAGTTAAATATTTGAAAATGATTTCAATAATTCATTTGACGAAACCTGCTTGACTTCACATAGGAGTGCCGAAAGATCTTCCTTTCTGAAATGCTTCTCAACTAAATCCTTAGTGAACAGATCAAAAAATTACTCTATATGGACTGGAGCTAAAGAGAAGAAGAATTTGCTATGGGTTGGTTTATAGACCCCAATCCTGGCAATAATAATCTAGTCATTGAGCCATCTTCATCTGAATTATAGGAGCAAGAAATTTGCGTTAAATTAATATTCTCAAATTGAGAATGAGTTTGACAATCTTTGCATATTTGCTACCTATTCGCAAACCATATATGAATCGCTCGAGCTCTTTATAGTCTTTTTTCCTTTTTTCAGATAGTTTTCTTGGGTATGCTCGCCATGATCAGAACATTTGTTATTCTTTGTTGAACGATATACATGATGCAGACGATAGAAATTTACGAATGCATCCAAATGATTTTTCATTGTGGAATGAACAGCCAAGTAAGTGGTTACTTGAATATTTAATAAACAGACAAAAAATGTTTATTTACCTCTCACAAAGAGAATATGATCACAATAGCAACCACATCATTATATAGTCTGTTTACACTTCACATTTTTCGTTCGATACTCCAATTTATTCAGTGCACCTTCATTTTACTTCTGTAAAGATGGTCACTGTCAGATTTTTGCGTCTTGACTCTGTGTGGGCTCTCCCAATTTTTTTTAATTTTGTATTCCAGCTCCTGCGAAGATAGACATAGAACTAAAATTGAATGACGTTATCTTATTTGTCTCGTGTATAATTTTGCAATAGTTTAAGTGAATAAAATTATATTTGCTTGGTTGAATAATTGACCCTCGTTAAATATATGATTCCGTGATCGTTTTGACTCACTGTCTTATACATACTATTATTCTTACTACTATCATCATGATTATTGTGAAGAATTGATATTTTTCATGAAATGAACATTGTTAAATTACTGTTTTTCAATTTCCCCATTATCATAAATTATACATTCTTCTTATGAAAACTAATTATTAGTTGGATTGAATATTATCTGGAGTTGAGAAAAGTGAACGTTGAAAATCTGAGACCACGGGACTCAACGAACGGAGTCTCTTTATTTTTAGGTCCATAGGTTTTCAGTTGTGAAAAATCCGGCCTCCAAGCCCAGACAACATTGAATATATTGATTCCGGCCGTGAAAGCCTACATTCCCTCATTAGTTATTGTCCGTTTGCATCAACGGTTCAATTAGCAATAAAAAATGACTTTTGGGTACGTATTTCTTTGTTATATTTATATTTAACACTCGGTTTGAAAAAACTGCATTCGATACGAGTATTCATCTCGTCACCGTACATTATAAATACGATTTTCCAGGTGCACATTTTGCGTTTTCTACTCTTTTTCTGAAAGCCAGAAGAATCCCAAAAAAAAATATTAAATCAGATTTAGTAAAATTTCAACATTGATTAAGCTTGGCACACTTGAGATATAACCCCCGACTAAAAATAAAATAATATCCACTCGATAAATGAAAAGGCAGAAGTGACGTTTATATATTCGTGCCACCATTTAAAAAAATGTTTTGTAGTTGAAAATATGGCGGAGGTTTTTTGGTGGAAGCGTACTTTTGAAACATTCTGAAATTTGAAAATAACATGACCGGCCGGCAGTGACCGATCTTTCGAACCAATTATTTATCTTAGCCGAAGCTAAGATAAATCGTAATCCGTAAAAAAATTATGATACTTCATATAAAACCTAGAAATTGCCTTTATTAACTTGAACCATTATATCGAAAGACATCATTTTACAGGCTGCCTTGCATTAATAACTATTAAAAATCGCTCAAACTACAAAAATCCTGAAAACATACCGTGTCAAAGTGACTTACAACTTGCACGAACATGTTGTGAAAAAATCGAATGAAAACCAAATTTCAGAGTATGCTCATTACTACTCGAATTTGTATCATCAAGAAATTGACCAAAACTTATGGAGCATGGGTACTGCTCAGAATCATTTGTGTTCCAACCAACGCAAACCATGAGTTTTTCATTTAATACCTCACAGCGCAAAAATTTTGTTGCAGATAACGAATCGATTTAGTTTCAAGTACTTTGTATTTCAATGACAGACTGTGAAAAGTCGGTCCAAGAAATGTGTCACTGCTCAGTCTAGGATTATTTAATAGAGATTTGATTTTTTTCTCAACAGATAATAAAATAATAAGATAATAAAACTGTCATTTCACAGTATGAGCAATATCAGCATTTTAACATTTATAAACTAACTACTAACTAATTACTAACTTTCGTTAGTAATCGTTTATAACTAGCTAACTTTCGTTAGTAATCGTTTATGAATGTATATAAACACTAGCGAAAGCAAATGCCACTTTTTTCATACAGTTTCAGGTATTTCTAGCTTTTTTGTGCAATACCTCTCATTTATACATTTCCTTGTGTGTATAGTAATTGCTACAGGATCAAGTTATCACTTGATACTTTATTATTTCCAAATTTGATATTGACCAGTCAATTTCAAGAAAAAGCAATTGCTGAATTTCTATTCAAATGACTCATCTTGGTAAAGCAAATTTCCCCATTAGTACCAAACTACATAAGTGCACGAAAACAACAAAAATTTGTATGCAAAACATTTAGTTTGGCTGTGTTAACCATTATGTAAGATTTCATCGAAGTATTCGTTTCTTGAATAAACTGCAGTCATACACAACATCCCAACCACGTGGCACCTTGTATTTACAGTTCACTACACAAGGAAATCTGAATTCCCGTTTTCAAGTGAGACCTCGAAGAATTTCTCATTGGGAAGGAACTCTTTATATTTCACTGTTCTTCTGTTAACGATTCCTCTAGAGCATTATTGATGATTCTCAAAAGGAAAACAAGTAATATTAGGTGCTCGAAGTTTTTTATTGACCCTAAAATTTCGAGTATACTCAAGACTATATCCTTTTTATGGGGAAACTAATTTATACTTGAAAATATGGCGGAGGATCGTACAAACCGACGTCCTAGTCAATATTTCATATATTGGTGAAGGCGCCAGAGAACCGATTTTTGTACATTATTTCGTCCTGGCTGTATATTACGTAACGAGGAGGATAAGTAGCCTATTACGCACGAGCAAAACATTGTGAGCACGAGGCGTTAGCCGAGTGCGGTATTTTGCGCGTGCACATAACTAGCCTTATCCTCGAGTTGCGTACTGTACTTTTTCTACTCCCACCATGCTTGTGCGTTAATTTTTGGTATTGTAGCACTTATTTTTTCGTTTTCACTCATTTCTAATGATTGGCGAGACACTGAATGGCAGCAAGTAGTTAAAACAATTAATTTCTTGTCGATTCATGAATATACTAGGTTCAGTACCATCTACAAACTGTTGAACAATGAATTTTCTAAAAATATGATTTCTAATTCAGTTTCACAAAGAATGAGGCAAAAATTGGAGCGAAAATCCCGTGAATTTGGTTTTTGGACAATTCAATGTAGTCATGAGATCAAATTCATTAGGTTGAATGTTACATATCCCATCATCAAAAAAAGTGGAGCCGGTCGTCATTAATTCAGAATACAGGTGTATTCTGAGTATTGATACCTTGTTTGAATTCGAAATATCTGGTTGATAATGTTCATAGGTAAATTAGTTTTCCGAACTCCAAACGGTTTGGGTCTTATATACTTATTATATCTGATTGCTTTTTATCGTTTGGTTTGAATACCTCTAAGGGTATTTGACATTCCATGGAATACCTAATTCATTGTGTAATTGTTAGCTTTTGCTCACCTGGATGGCACAGAAGACACTGAAGCTTCAGAAAACACTTTATTAGTATAAATCAATCAGAAATAAACGTTCACTCTGCCACGATCCAGGCCCGGATTACCCATAAGGCCAACCTAGGCCATGACCTAAGGCGCAAGCTTGCGGGGGGCACAGGCCAAGGGATGGCAGAAAAATGTTGTATATTTTTCTGTATTTCCTTCTCACACATTTTGGAATTTCGCTGTTATTGACTGATCGATTTAAATTATTTTCTTGCATATGAATGTTAAGATCACTGATAATCCAAATAATAACCGAAATATTTGTAATCTCCCACAAATTTTTTTTAGTTTTGCCGGGAAGGTAGGGCGCACCATTTAATATGCCGAAAATGCCCACCCCCCCCCCCGAACGTCTGCTGGGAGGGGGGCGTAATGTAGAACTCTGGGGTAGGGCGTAAATAGTTGCTAATCCGGGCCTGCCACGATGTTAGCTATCAAAGATTCCTCAACATTCCCGTTTCTAGGTAGCAGTCTGTTCAAATATAACATAATGATAACTACAACTTTTGCTTGGGAGTTGTTGACGATGTTCCTTGTTGAATGGTAATGGTTCGGGCTTCCATTGTCTATATTATTAATTCTATTTGAACCTGTTGCTAAGAACGAAAGGATAAAAATACAAATCAAGTGAGAAAATCAAATCGAAATCAAATATTGTGGTCAATACTGAAATTAGGGATTGATTAATCAAAGAAAAATACTTTTGTTGCAAAAAAATCGAGATATCGAATATGAAATGTAAATCAAAAAAAAATTTAAATAACGGAATAAATGAAATAATATTGTGACAAGAAAATTGAGGTATCGAATGTGAAATACTAGTCAAAATGTAAATAAAGAAATTGAATGCAATATTATGAAAAAATGTTGAAACAAAGTTTCAAGTTGATTGTACTCACGATCTGTATTTTGATCCTTCCGCTCTTAGCAACAGGTTTCAATAGAGTTAATAATATAGACAATGGAAGTCCGAACCATTACCATTCATAACTACAACTGTTCCACAATTGAGTCATTGTGTTATCAGGTAAGAAAATGATATTGAAAACAAGTAATTTACCTCACTCTCTCAAGAACAGATCAGATAGAGCAGTTTTCTGTTATAGCGGCACGAGCGCAAGCGAGTGCTGCAATTCAAACGAGTGAGAATTGCATTTCTGCTCGTGTTACACTCTATACTTTTTCTACAACACACTTCTTGCTGAAAATACTACTATACTATGAAACGGAATTGAATGTCAGTGACTCATTCTCAGCTTTATTGTGCCAAAGAGAAGCAAATAGTCGATTTAAGCATTGGATATATACTCCAGTCTATGACGGTAAAAAAAGTGTAAACTGTGTATTTATCTCATACAGCACCGATTCGTATGAAAATTTGGATATAGGTTCTACTTACCCTCTTTTCCAAAATCTACCCTGTGCCGAGGGTTGCTTTTTTGGAGGGGGGGGAGGTAAAAACCAACCCTATTCGAAAAAAAATATCAAAATATTAGATTGGAGCATGTAATAAACTGAAATCATATTTATATCAGTAAAATCAATCAAATGATAATTTTTTATATAATTTATGGTTCAGTAATCAGTGTCAGCCCTTGACACCCCCCTTATGACAGAATATCATCAGAAAATAATAATTAACATGTTATTTGACAGTTATTTAACTTATTCAGTATCTATTTGCATTTGATATGAGATTCAGCTTCTGTCTACCATCTACTTCAAAGTTGGGGTTCTATCTGGGGTTGATTTTTATTCATCAGAGGTGAAAACTACCCCGATTCAAAAAAAAATACAGAATACTAGTTTTGAGCGTGCAGTCATCTGTAAATACGTTGAATTAACCTTGACAGACAATTTCTGATCTATTTAACAGTTTCGACCCTTAAAAACCACCCTTATGATAGTTTTCATTAAAAAATTATATCGAAATTGTTATAGAGTAACCGGGAAACCCAACTGTATGAAAATTCAGATTGAGACTCTACTTTGAAGTTACCTCTGTACTCGGGGTAGCTTTTGATTTTTTTAAGGGTGAAAACTACCCCATTGAAAAAAAGTTAAGTCTGGATTTGGATGTGTGATCGACTGAAATCATCTTCAAATGTATTCAAAATATTTTTCAACATCTTTTTATTAACTCCACCTATATATATATATATATATATATATATATATATATACATATAATTCCAGCCTAAAATATAGGTACTATGTGTATTCTTCAATATACTAATGTACATACTCTAATTAACTAATTTCTACAAGAATTGTTTTTGGTTTTTTTCCCATAACTCGCTTAGTCTTCAAGCAATCACATCCACTAAAAATTATTTTGTAGCTTTCTTCAAGAGCTATAAGCTCATTCACATGATTTTTTGTTTCAGATTATATTTTTGAAAAGGTTCATGCTGAAAGGGCTCGAAAAAAGGTACTTTGCGCGAACCCTCACAATATTTAACTGGCCATATCTTACTCTATTTTCATCCTGCAGAAAAAATGAAACACCAAAATTTCCAGAGAAGAATAAACTTCAATTTTGTACTCTGGAAAATTTTGCATGTGATCAATACTTTTCGAATTATTTCGAGGAAATAGTTATTTTTTGCTGAATTACTTATATGATTTTTTATCTTCAATCTCAATTTTTTCCAAAACTACGTACTTTCAATTGATGAAAAACTCAGAACTCGTTGTAAAAACATGAATGAAGTGAACTATGGAGTAACAACGATTTTTTTCAAAGGAGGGGGGAGAGAGGATGAGTTATTCACAATTTTTTTTAACGAAAAAATAGGATTCAGCATTATTTCCTTCATACCTCGGTCAATTTTGATGCTAGAAACTTTTATAAATAACAAAAATAAAGGATGTTTGAAGGACTTCAACAAAGGTCCAATGAGTTTTTCTCGAAAAATGCATTGGTTTTTGGTTATTGTACGTAGAAACTTTCCATTTTATCGTTTGAAAATACCAATCAACTTTCAACAAGCAATTATTCAGTTTGTAGTGAGTTTGCATACATCACAAATAAACGATCGCCTTTGGTTTTTCAAAAGCTATAATTTTGCTTTCCGCAGGTTTTTCGATAAGATGCATATTTTTCCAGTTATTCGCGAAAAAGGATCTGAAAACGTGTTTTTTTTTGCCTGAAAACCGACAATTTCACTCGCGAATAAGCCGAAAAGTATTGCTTTTCAGAAAAACCTTCATTGAACAAAAAGTGCTTAGAATTAGTCAATTTATTGATTTCCGCACTTATTTTCAATAAAATTTTTTTCACCCCCAAGAAGGGGTGGCATCCACCCCCAGGGAGAAAGCAACCCTCGGCACAGGGTAGATTTTGAAAAAGAGGGTATGTAGATCCTGAATCCAAATTTTTATGCGAATCGGTGCTGTATGGAATAAATACACGAGAAAATGGTCATAGACTGGACTAATATTGACCAAAGAGGCTTTTCTTGATTTGGATAGTTCAAACTATGTCAAAATTATATTTTAAGATACACTTTGTTTTGTATTTTTTCTTCCAATCGATAAACTGATTGTATACAGTTTCATATTTTTCTCTCGAAGTTGCAGGTAGTAAATTCAACGACAATGAATTAACTTGTTCTCTTAATTCTGGCGGAGTAATCTCAATTTCAGAACTGTCGATATCCATTTTAGTTCAATCTCATTTGAAAAATTATGGAAAAAGATTGTTTTAAAAATATTTTATTTCTGACCGGGATATTATAAGCTTATATCGTCATAGTTACGCTATCAATAAAGAGGGTCATAACTAAAATTGTTCTAAAATTGTTCGTTTTCGTTAACCAGCTGACGAACGTCAACCCTCAAAAGTCGAAACTTGTGCGAGCAATGGATCAACGAGGCCTTACCTTTAAACGTGCGATTACCCAGCACGGTGGCCCGGCCAGGATTCGAACCCCGGCCTTCCGCTTGATAGGCAGATATGCTAACCACTACACTACCGAGACCACACTTCCTTGGGACATTATAGATTTTATAATTCACCCTACCTTTCACAAGTAAAAATAAAATTATATATATATATATATATATATATATATATATATATATATATATATATATATATATATATACCTATAGTGGGTAGTAACATTTTTCCGTGTCAGCCAGTCCAGATATATCTTGTATTCTTTTTGGTATACGGCTTCACTTTTCGATGGAATTAATGATTCTCTTGCTTGTTCAGCTTTTTTCAAAATATCCTCCATTATATTTGGGGTAGAAAACACGTTTTTACCGCAAACACAGCTTGATAACAAAGTTCTGTTTATAAACAAGTAACATAGCAACAACCTAGCAACAAGAAAACTCTACTATAATCAACGGTACCTGATTCAAATATACCGGGAAGGTAATGAATTGGTACATTTTTCCGTTTCAAAAATGAACAAAATTTAATTGAAATCGGTCAGAAATAAAATTATCTATGTACCACGGGAATTAATGAGTCTTAATAACCTCAGGCAATTGCTGTCCCTTAAGCCAGAGGCCCTCGTGACGCAAACTTTGCCATCGGTAATTAAGGCCCTCCTAATTCTCTTGATACATAAATAACTATTATGCTTGGCGTGTGTTGACATTCAAATGATATAATACATGTTGCTCCGTTGCCCAGCAATGGATAGTGTGTATGTGGGTATTCAAATTTTGTCACAGAAATGTCAAAGGTCAAATTTGACTATACAGAAAAGCGTGATCTGGAGTGTGGTTGGAGAGAATAGCTACTTATGATATGAGTGTTGAAAGTAAGTTTTTTTTATATGCAGATTCACACGAAAGGGAGGCCCTGTAATGTTCAAAGAACACCGTGTGAATCAAGGGACAGGAAATACGAATTAACATTTACTTTGAATTTCTGAAGTTTGTAAGCCTCAGGAAAAACCTCTTTTGGCAAGGAGTTCCAAAGCTCAGCTGTTCTATTGACAAAAAAATCCCTAAGCAAGAGAGGTTCGGTAGGTTTCCAAATTCACATCAAAGGGGTGGGAATTCTGTACTCGTCGAGTCATCCGTGTAGATATTGCCAAGGGGGGAACGACTGATAACAATTCGGAAGACCATCGACCGTCAAAGTATCTATAGAAGAGAGAGAAGTCTCCGACCCTTCTACGATGTTCCAATGAAGTGAGCGAGTCTGTGAGCGAAGAATCACTAACAAGCCTTTCTCTGAATAGAACCGAGAAGCCTCAATGAATGTTTTGGTGCCGAACTTCACACATGGGAACCATATTCCAAGACAGGTCGTATCTGAGCCTTGTAGATCATTAGAAGCTGACTAGAAGTGAAGTATTTCTTCGCACGAAATAGAAATCCAAGTTTCTGGGAAGCACTTTTAGCGATCGATCTCACATGGTTTTCCCATGAAAGATTATCACTGATCGTAATTCATACCATTGAGATACTTGATTTTGTGGGAACATTTACTCCTGACATCTGAATATTTGATGATGATAGATCGGCTTTTCTTGAGAAGAGACTTGCCTAGGTTTTCGTAGCATTAAATTCCACAAAGTTCATGTCACCCCATTCTATTATTTTTTCCAAATCGTCGTTAATTTTGCGAGTGAAACGAGCGTAGTTGAGCAATTTCACGAACAAAATAAAATTTAACACAACAACACAAGTATCATACAAAGTTTTTTGTACAACTGTCCTGTTTCCAAGGTAAAATAGATAAATTTAATATTTCTATTAACACATTCTGACATCTTTTGTAAGTTAACTTTTTTCATATTATCGCATTTGCTGTGAGGAGGCCATGTCAGGTAACGCCGAATCACCTGGTTACCAACAAGCAGTATTGTTTACAGCCCACAAATTCTATTTAAAGTCACATTTAAGGTTCTTGACGGTGTTCAATGTCTTGCATAAGGAAGAACAATAGTGAGGAATTGTGTGTTCTCAACAACATTGAAGAGGCTGCAAAAAGAGCTCCAATTGAATTGTTACAAAAAAAATCGACTCAGCAGTTCAGCATCGCATTTTTCGTAGTTTCATCATTTTCGAGATAATAATGGAATGTTTCCATCGTATGTTGAAAATCCCATATGAACGATTGTTAGAATGTACATTTGTCATCTTGACAGGCATAAATACTGAACTTTAAACGTCGTTGTTTTAACTCCGAAAATATTCTACCAAATTACACTCGTGCATTCTCCGAAGGAGGAGGGCTCTTTTAGCAAAGTATAAATATAACCGAATGCAGTTTTTTTACTGACAACATGCTCGAATGGAAAATTATCAGGTTTATTTTGAAGCACTTGTGTAATTACTCCCGATAATTTCCCTTCGACTGCCGTGAAGAATTTTCTCGATTCCACCGCAGAGGGTGGTTCCCAGTCCGATTTTCCACGAGATATTCAAAAGACATGCCGCCACGAGTCGAGCAGCGGCCCAGGCAGAGCTGCCGCCTCCACAAACTCCAATCCAGGCCTGTTTACCTCGTGTTCGCTAGAATCGCCGACGTAATACATAATGGGCGGATCGACGTCGGTAGGTACATTTTTCCGCATTTTTTATTTCTTGTATCGCTTTTTCTTGTACGTCTTTTCGTACAGGTGCGATTTTCTGAGACGCAGTTTTTCAACTTGGCGTATTGTTCGTCTGAAAGTGATATGGTTTATCCTAAATTTAAAAAAATTATATTTACGCTGTGTAAATTTTCATGTGGTAATATTTATACATTTTCTTGTTTTATTTCTGTCAAATGCACCATAGTCCCTCAAATTTCTTTCTAATCGTCTAAAAATTTGGATGTTCGGAATACGACGATTCGGGTATATCTCCATACATACATATTCCTTGCCAAAAGAGGATTTCTATTTCATTTTGCATAACAAAATAGCATATCAGTACTTTAATCATATGAATACATCTTTGATATGTTCATATAAACGTCTAACAGGTCTCAACAGATATCACCAACGCGTTAATAATTCTTCCTGCCATAGAAACCAAGCAAAGCCTACGCGTTTAAGATGGTAAATGAATTGAGATTCTATTTGATCATACCAAATTTATTGAATTATGACCACAAACTGATATTTTAGTTTGGCCAAGTTGACACGAAACGTTTCATCGAATATTTATTATTACATCGTCATAGTACACTTCGAATACAATAACATTTCCCTTTTCCATTTTTTGATATTTTCCGAAATAACAAATCCATTCCAGAAAAACGAAAAACAGCATTTTTGGTTTTTTCCGCATAACTCGAGAAGGGCGAGAGTCCTCGTAAATTTTAATCGACCATTGTATTGTTCTCGATGACAGTTATACCTTTTTTCCCATTTAATCGTCTTCGTATCTGTTACGGTTTAGAATATAGTAATGTTACCATGCACATGATAAAAGGAACGGCCTATATATATATATATATATATATATATATATATATATATATATATATATATATATATATATATATATATATATATATATATATATATGTTAGCATGAAGATTCTCACGGACGAAGTATGATGAGTTGTTTTTTTCGGGTTTCATTCCGTGTTCACACGGACATCAAGAACTCGAAAGGTTTTTCAATCACTTGAATGAACTCCACCCACGGACCAAAGAAATCGAAGAAGAAGATAACAAGCTCGCGTTTCTCGATGTTTTAATCATAAAAAAGCCCGACGGTACACTAGGCCACACGGTATATCGCAAAGCAACACATACCAACAGATACCTGAACGCAAATTCACATCACCATCCAAAACAGATTCACGCTGTGGCAAAAACACTAATTACACGTTCAATCAGGTTGGCAGACAACGAACATCAAAAACAAGAGAGGAACACGACCGAGGAAACTCTACGAATGAATAACTACTCGGAGAGAATCATAAAAACGGCTTCCAAGAACAAACCAAAACAGCAGAAAACCCCAGAAACACCGGTCATAACAACCAGACTACCATACATAAAAGGAACCACAGATAAAATCAGCAGAATTCTCCGCAAACACGACATAGCTACTTCGTTCGTACCAGAACGTACAATTAGATCGATACTCCGTAATCCGAAGGACCAAATACCACTGGAGTCCCAGGGAGTTTACGAAGTACCATGTCGAGACTGCAACAAGTCCTACATCGGCCAGACCAACAGACGGATCAACGTACGCAAGGATGAACATGAGCTATCAGTGGTAGGGAAAGTCACCACATCCTCAATCTTCCAACACGTATTGGAGACAGGGCATAACATCAATTTCGAAAACACCAAAACATTAGCGAGCGATGAAAACTTCTACTCTCGAACAATCAGAGAGGCTATCGAAATTTGAGAAACGACCGAGTAGTATGAATAAGAGAGGTGATGCCCAAAGATTACCAAGAACGTGGAAATCCATCCTATCACAAAACAAAAACAAGCCGATCGCACCAGAGGAAAAAGGTCGGACCTTATCAAGTAATTATACCATACAGACATAATGAAAAATGCAGTCGGACAACGAAGAAAGTGGGAGGGGCCCAGGTCAAAGATACCATCAATGAACACCCCTATATATTGAGAAGTAGAACTCGAAATAATTAGTCGAGTTCGGAGGACGAAACTCAATCATCACCTAGAAGATGGCAAATGAGACTTTGCCGAAACGTTGTGACAATTATCCTTCAGGGGATCAAAACCACAGAACACGGAATGAAACCCGAAAAAACAACTCATCATATATATATATATATATATATATATATATATATATATATATATATATATATATATATATATATATATATATATATATATATATATAAACTTGGGATAATGAAATTGATGCATGAATACTATATTTTGGAGTGGAATTGACAGATGAAAATTTCAAGACAATAAAGAGCAAATATATTTGCAATTTAGCTATAGGTACCACTTGCAAATGAACAATTGAAAAAACCTCAAATTACAAAATCGATTTTTCATTCCCCATATCCACTCAATAAGTGTAGAAAATTCTTTATTCGTATCATATGTGACATACAGATATATTAAACTCAAATGTTTATCAAATCTGGTACCAAAATACCTCTCTCAACTGATCACCCTGACTTTGCAAGCAGCAGAGCTGTCAAAGATACTTTGGAAAAGTATCTAGTTACTAGATAAGTTACTCTTCGAAAAAATGTCAAAAGATACTTTGGGTATCTAGTTACTCTTTGAAAAAAGGAACTTAAATACTTATCTTAAGTTACTTTTTAAGATACTTAATAAGATACTTTTTCAGTTACTTTGTAATTTGTACAAGGTGTCTCAAAAGAAATTTTATATTCCAAAAATCCATAAAAAATAAAGTAAGCCGTTTATCGATTTTTTTATTAATTATTAAAATACACTCTTTGGGAATTTATTTGTTAAAAATAATGTCGTCCAAACGACATTATTTTTAGCGACATTCATTCAATCAAAGACTAAAATTTCTGATGACCGATTGACAGGTAGGCTTCGTGATGGTTCCGTTTCGTGGCGAATAATTTGTTTTAATTGCGCCAGGGAAGTTGGTTTATTAACGTAGAATTTACGCCCACAAAGGAGTCGAATCATAAAGAATGATAAAGAATTGAACATAGACCTATATATACTACCTTTTACAAAAAATATCTGGAATTATTCATAAATTTGAAAAATGTAATAATATACAGGGTGTTCCATTCAAAATAACAAAGTTGACAGCTATTTTCAGTATAACCGGAAGTGCCACTATCTTGAAAATATTTTGACTTCTGTTTTAACTTTTTTTAGACAAATATTAGGCAATAAATTGTTTGCTAAAAAGATATTGTCTAACGAAATATTGGAAAATTTCGGAAGCACGCTCTCAAAAGTCTTAACAACACGGCGGCGACGGGTGGCGAGGTATAACTGAATAAAAAACGCTGCCGAACCAGTACCGATTTGATCGCCGGATCGCCGTCGCGAACAAGTCGTAACTTGCCTCTTGTCTAAAAGAACTTTTCTCGGTAATTTACTTTTTGGTACCTAGGATACTTTTCAGTAACTAAGATACTTTTCGGTATCTAAGATACTTATCAATATCTAAGATACTTTTGAGTATCTAAGATACTTTTTAAAGTTACAAGATATAGTTCCTTTTAAAAAGTAATCAAGATACTAATTACTTTTTACCAAAACAAAAAAGTAACTAAGATACTGTATCTTAGATACTTTAAAGTAACTAAGATACTTTTTTCTGACAGCTCTGGCAAGCAGGTACTTTTCCTCTTTTTAAGAAGGAATCCGCTCAGATCATGAAATTTTTTGAAAAACTAGCTGACCCGTGCCCACTTCGTTGGGCGTTGATTTTTGTGATGCAATTATACTGTGTAGTTCTTAATACTGAGTTTTATCAGGTTCATTTCAGCTCTGCCTTATGGGAGCACTCGAAAGAGCGTTTGAAAGGAGTCGAAAATGTGAATGTGTCATCGATATGTCAATTTATTCAGAGCAGATTATGTCGAAATCGACTGTTTTGATAATGTTTAGTGTAAATAGAGAGAAAGTTCTATAATTCAGTCATATGCCCATTGAGATTTTGTGAGCGAAACAAGCTTGTCTGGGTTTGAGAATGGAATGTTATCACGATAAATTATTTTTTTTGCAAACTACTCTCAATTCGTCTTGAAATATTCCATAAATATGTTATCTGTTTGATTATTGATTTTCCGTACCATTTTATAATCAACGTATTATATGGTATCTAGGAAAGGGATACCATTGTCTGTTTTTCTTTCAACAATGAATTGGATTTTATGGTCGTAAGAATTGAAATTAGTCAGAACTTCATTTATACTGCCAGATGGCACCAATAGAATTAAGTCATTTCTTGTACCCGAGCCAAAATCCAGATTCATTTTAATCAGCTTAGATAAATTCACTAGACCTCTCTTGTGGTAATCATGGCGAATTTGTATAAGTATTTTCTTCTGTCAATGTCGGATTCGAAGTGCCATCCATTTTTCTGAAGATATGACATCAATTGGAAGGTGAAGATACTATTTACTATTATTGAGGCGCTGCCGATTGCTAAGTTTTTCGTGTTTTAGAAAGTCAAAGTCGATTGTCAGTAATGAAAGTACAGTGAAAGATGGTGAAAGTAGTTTACAAACCGCATATTTTTAGTCTATAAAAATCGAAAAGCATAAGCTAGCAAATATTAAAAAAAAATATATAATTGGTTTGCAATTTTTCTCCAAAGTGGGTCTATTTTTAAGTTTGCAAAGTTGATTCTTGATTAAGAGAGGACAACTGTTAACAAATTTCACGTTCCGCCACAGACCACTATTTTCAAGTTCATTTTTGTTCTACATATGGTGGTAAACTGTCAATATTAGAATATCCATAAGTGTAATCCAGCCATACTCAAAAGTGTGCTCCGCGGAACCCTGGGGCTCCGCAAAGCCTTTGTGGGGGCTCCGCGAAAATACTAGTAATAATGAAAAAAAACACACCTCTTCTATCCATCAGTAAGCCGAATCAGAGTTTTTTATGCATTCGATATCCGTATTCGGGATCGCAATAAATACTCATCTACGACGGTTCAAAATAGTAGATCTGTGTGAAGATTATGGCAGCAAACATAAAACACTACTGCTCCATACAGAAGTCAGATGGTTATCTCGGGGTAAAGCTTTGACGAGGCTGTTTGAACTAAGAGCGGAGTTACAAACGTTTTTTACAGATATTTCCTTCAATTTGAAAGAAATTGGTTATTCACACTGTCTTTTATGGCAGATATTTTCCGAAAACTGAACGAATTCAATTTATCAATGCAAGGTAGAGAGACAACAGTGTTCCAGGCTTGTCGCAAAATGAGCGCTTTCGAAAAAAATTAGATTTTTGGATTATTTGTCTTAGTAAGAGGGAAATGGAAAGTTTCACATTACTCAGTGAGCTCGTTATCGCTAATGATTCAGAAATGTTTCGAGATGATATGTTTGAAGAATTAGTCCAATATCTCACTGCAATGCGCGCATCTTTTGAGACGTATTTCCCGAAAGAACAGGATACAAAAATCAAAATAAATTCATCGATTCAATGCAAGGTAAAGAGACAACAGTGTTCCAGGCTTGTCGCAAAATGAGCGCCTTCCAAAAAAAATTGGATTTTTGGATTATTTGTCTTAGTAAGAGGGAATTGGAAAGTTTCACATTACTCAGTGAGTTCGTTATCGCTAATGATTCAGAAATGTTTCAAGATGATATGTTTGAAGAATTGGTCCAATATCTCACTGCAATGCGCGCATCTTTTGAGACGTATTTCCCGAAAGAACAGGATACAAAAATCAAAATAAATTCATCGATTCAATGCAAGGTAAAGAGACAACAGTGTTCCAGGCTTGTCGCAAAATGAGCGCCTTCCAAAAAAAATTGGATTTTTGGATTATTTGTCTTAGTAAGAGGGAAATGGAAAGTTTCACATTACTCAATGAGTTCGTTATCGCTAATGATTCAGAAATGTTTCGAAATGATGTGTTTGAAGAATTGGTCCAATATCTCACTGCAATGCGCGCATCTTTTGAGACATATTTCCCGAAAGAACAGGATACAAAAATCAAAATAAATTCATCGATTCAAAATCCTTTTTTACCCAACCTACAAAAGCCCGAAAGTATGTCAAATGAGATATATGAATCGTTTTTAGAAATGTCATCAGACACCAGTATGGAGTTACTGTTCAAAACAATGCCCCTCAATGATTTTTGGTGCAGAATCCGTGATGAATATCCACTTCTTGCCACGATGGCCTTGAATGTTATTCTTCCATTTCCAACAACATATTTGTGTGAAAAAGGATTCTCGACCTATGCAGCTACCAAAACAAAATACCGCAATAGACTGGATGCCGAATCTGACATAAGACTTCAACTCTCTTCGATCACACCTAATATCAACCGATTGATTGAAAAGAAGAAACAGTTCCATACATCCCATTAGATTTTTTTTCAATAGAATACACTTACATTGTGACATTATTAGGTACCTATTAATGAAGAATGCGCCCAACTTTTTGTTTTATTTTGGGGTTCCGTCAAAAATTTCGATTTTCAAAAGGGTTCCGCCACCAAAAAAGTTTGAGAACCGCTGGTGTAATCCTTCCTATCTTCAAACTAACAATTGATTAAGCAAAAGATTATCTCTACACGAACCGTTATTCAGCTATTATTTTGAGAATTTTTATCGATTTCCGATGTAGTTTTGACTATTTTCATCTAATTTTCAATAAATGATCCGAGTTTTTCTGATTTCATCCTCCAAAACTGTTCATAGCAGCATAATAATTAAAATATCCTCAGTCCTTCGCCTCTCCCAATGCAATTGGGCCTTATGCACATAAATAAATAAATCCATCTGTTATCTGTTTAGATTTTTTCAGTGTGCCCTTTCATGAACTTTTGAACGGAGTGAGTGAGCTGCATTTTTGAACTCGTGTTCGGCCACTCAAAATACAAGAGTTGTTTTAAAAGTATTTCTGAAAATGGATGTTGTGCGATAAACAAAAACATTGCCGCAAAAAATTAATCGCTTGGATTAAAAATATCCTAATGGACGAGAAAGTCTACATTAACGACCTAGAATATGCACCAAGCAATTTATTCAGGTGGTACTGGCAGTTGAATGGTGTATAGGTACATTTTGATCATATGAAATGTATTGCGCAATGAAGTATATAGGTAACTGATGAGCATATGCAGTGCAAGAATTGACAAATCCAAGACTTCAGCTTTATTTACAAAAAACAATCACTAACACAACTATCAACTTGCATCCTCACATGAAGATTTTTTCAAAAAAAACTTCTTGTACAAAATTTTATTGTAAAATGGTTCAACATCATCTTCACGAGAATGGGTTTTCTCGTGATTCTTCAGGTTGCTTAAAAAGTAAAACTTTTTTGGACATGATAGGCACTGGTAATTTTTTTTTGCAGTCTTCTCTGCATGTTTTTTCTGCAGTTGTAGCCTAGAACTGTTCATCTTTGAGAGCCATTTTGAGTAAGGCTCACTATCAAAGCTGCTATGGCTTTTTACATGTCTGTTCAAATTTTCCTCGGAAACAAACTTTCTTGAACAGATGGCACAACAGTACTTTCTATTTTCTTCAACACAGTCGCACTTTACAACTCGCAGCTTTGGGGTGTTTTTTTTAGGCTGGGGATGGTATCTTCCTGAATAAACTACCCCACAATGGTCACAAAGAACTTCTTCACCTTCTTCTTTGTTAATAGCAGGCTCTCCTATACAGTTCAGTCCGTTGGACTTACGTGGGGTAGCTGAAAAACCAGAAAATTTATCAAATCAATGTTTCTGAAAATCTATACCAATATATACAATCATTATTAGCGATATTTTTAGTAGAAAACTAACAACTGAATTTCCATGAAACATTTATGTCATAAAAAAAGCAACTTGTTCACAATAGTGAAATTTATAAAGTTATTAACATGAAATTTACAGCTTTTGTTGGATATCAATCTAGCATTTTCTTCAGATTTTCGCACGATTTCCTCAATTGTGGATATAGTCAAGCAATGTTCATTTTTGAAATTGGCATCGTATCGAGGTAGCAGAGATGAATCAAGTTTCAAGGTAGGGTATGCATAATTTTTTAACATGGGACGGTCTCCTTGCAGTAAGTAGTCATCACTAGTGAAGTGATCGGAACATATTCTCAGTGATTCAACATTGTCAGAATGGCTGAGACTACAAAGACTCTTCCAAATCGCTCTCCTGAGTGGATTCCTGGGAAACCTGAAAACTTTCAAATAATTTCACAAGATTTCAAAGTTATTTTTTTTTCCCACCGATGAAACGAATGTGATTCATGAGAATTACAAAGAAAACATCGCATACTCGTACGGCCCATTTTTCCCATGGAAAACAATTGTTTGAATCTGAATCTAATCAATTTAAAATAATGAATCTGGCAAAAGGTTGTATCGTTAAAGAACACAATAGACCGCGGGCATATCTGACAGACGACAGTAAATGACAGTTGTCAATCCAGCCTGCTGGACACACAAACCTGATTTACCTATGCTGAGTGTGTGTTTGTGTCATATTTTAAAATCTTTTTTTCTCAATAAAGGCTCAATTTTGTGCGATTGTGAAATGTGGAAGTAATACCGGCAGACATAATGTTTCATTCCATTGAATCCCTTCTATTTTCGACAATAGAAAAAAGATCAATCCTCTTGCTGAAAGATGTGAATTGTGGATTCAGGCAACTAGAAGAGCAGATTTAACTTTTTATAACTTGAAATGGGCAACGGTGTGTCCAAAACATTTTGTAGGAGATATTTTCAAAGAATCTAGGAAACATAGACAACATAATTTTAATTATTTTTTTTCATTTCAGACAAGCCAAGTGCACTCAAAGATGTTGACAATATAGACTGGGTACCGAATCAATTTCTTGGCTACAAAACAAATATCAATGCAGTTCAAAGCATTCAGAGATTGTATTGTAGGGAGCAGCGTGAAAAAATGACATCGCAAATATTCCAGTTGATATGGATAAAATTGATAATGATTCTTTGTGTGAATGATCCAGCTGTTCAAAACTTGAATATCATTGATGAGCAAAATCAAACTCTGAATGATATAAATTAACCAGTTGAAGAAGTGGAACATGCACAAAACTCTGGTGAACACCTATGTCCTGATAATCAGGGCTATTCACTTAGCAGAGTTGTTATGGATAGCGACTAAAAATTGTCGTTATGTTCAAGGTCAGTTGCTAAGCGCGAAATTTGTATTCACTTTTCAAGTTAAGTTGCTACTATAATGACCAGTTGCTGTGAGTAGTGGTTCACAGTCAACTGCTTTAGATATCTTGTTAAGGAAAAACAGCTTACCACCGTCATTATGGCAAGTTATTATCAGAGTTGCTACGACGGTTAGCAACTGCGATAACCACTTTACTTAGTGAATAGCCCCGATTGATTTCGAGTTGCAGAATTGTTATCGTGAAATCCATCATCTCCAGGAAACTTTGCAGACTTAATCATTCTCATTGGGAAGTTTAAAGCATAACTCATCTAAATGCCTTTTTTATACAGGATTACCATATGAAAAGATGGTTGTGGTTTATAATTTTGTTGAGCCTTATATAAAATATCCTAAATCTGGTCTTTCAAAATTATTATTTATTAAAGTACATTTTCAGTATTTTTTCACAAACTTCACTCCAATCCTTCTAATCCATTTAGATATAAACATATTGTATGAATCCAAACTTCTATAGTCTTGAAGTCTTCTGTGCATGCACTCTCATATACAAAATAGTTTATAATGTCATACAACATGACATGAATCTTTAGGAAAGTATTTCACAGCATTACTACAATCCCCAAATTTCAATAAATAAGGATCACATCCCTTACTTTCCTTCAGTTTCACTAAAGAGCTCTTCTGGACAAGGTGTTGAAATAATCACTTTTATCAGCCATTTCACATACAATTTCCTTGCAAGCAGAAAGAATAATGAATATAGATTGCAAAATTTAGACATTTATATATGTCACGTACACTAAGGCTATACCCAAAATTAGGGTAAACCCGTAATTTCTTAATAATTACGATAATAATCTCATTAAATTACCATTGTTGCTTATGGAAGTAGGGTTTGTTTGTCCAGCAGGCTGATTGACAGATGTCTTGTGACGTCACATGCCCGCGGTGTATCACAATGAACATGGACATGAATAACTCTATCCTTCTTAACCTCTCTTATCCACAGAACACCCTATTGTTCTGTGTCTTTTCTGCATCTCACAGATCACTAACCTCTAGACTAGACGCTCCACGACAATACTGTACAATCGGACCGATTCTGCTCCCTCTGGGGATCTGCATCGGAAGTAATTTAGTGCAAATACTTACTTGAGCGGGATATTCAAAATATTTACTTGGGCGGGAAATTTGATAGTACTGGTAGGTCAACTTAAAATAGATGTACGACCTTCAAGAAAATTTGATTTGCATCAAGAAATTAAGTATCTATTCCCAATTTAAAAAATTTGGTAAAAACCTCACTGCTTTTAGCAAAAATTAATGTTGAAAATTGTAGTTTCTGCGCATTTGTAGTTGCCATATTAACCAATGTGTAAATATAAATATTGTTAGATTGTTTTCTTGAAGCATAGTAGTTGTCTGCAGAACATGAATATAGAGGGAGGCAGAAGTTTGGTTAAACTTCTGCTGTATTAAGTTTTTTGAAATATCTTCTGAAAAAGTAGTGACGTTTTCCCCAATTTATTGAATTGCTTATTGGAAAGATACTTTTTGAGTGCAAACCAAATGTTCATAAAATTCGTACAACTGTTTTAACCAACATTACCAGTTGAAGCATTAATAAAATTTTGAATTGTGATAAATTTAGTCTAAGAAACAAGTAGGTTTTATTTAAATGACTTTTTTTTTGGAATACATGTATGGATAAATGAAAGTACAACACTAGTGCTAAATGGGTTTATTAAGGAATAAATATTATATGTTACTTGCAGGAACATGTTCCGATTTTTTAATATTTCGTTTTTTCAATTGGTTTCCATGTATCCGTAGGGCTTGCAATTTCACAAAATTGTTTCCTGAATATTGTGATTTCCCACAAAGTATTTTATTTACACTTCTGCACCAATTGTGAATTATTGTTTTCAGTGAAAGCTGAATCGTCAAATTTATAATCTGGTCACAATGTGCTGGTTCACAAATTAAAAAATCAAATTGCACATTGTCCTTTATAAATTTGCCAATTGATTGACTTTAGAAACCTACTATGTGGCTCTTTATTCAAAAATGTATAAATTATTTTAACTATTTTATGAAATGCTACTGCAAATGATACAGTTGGGTAATTTAACCTTTTTTTCCAACCACCACCATATTCTCTTGCAGATATTTATGCATGGTGCTGGGCTGCATTTCCTATACAAAATAGCGCCGAGTAACAAGTTGCTCATTTAACATTTTTTCCAATTCTTTTTAAAATAAAACCGGCCACATAATAAGCTGCTAACTCATTCAACGTTTTCGATAATGTGGATTCTGTTGGTTCCTGAGGGACCTCAACATTTACAATATAATTAGGCACTACCTCTGGTTTAAATAATTTTGATAGCACATACCACATATTGTCTCTGGGATAATTTAAGTTGATTATATGATTGTCAATGTTATATTTGAAAATAATATGTACATACGTTTAGATATGCGACTGGTACAGAAGAGACTGATGTTGATGGTAAACCACTGGATGTAGATAGTACCTTGGTATTGGCATCAACTGCATCATCTGAAACACAACATTAAAATAATTATATTTTGAGTGACCCATAGACACCATGCAAATATATCGTAGGAATCGCATTTATCGTTAAACGATGAGACGTAGATGAAAGATAAATGGGCTCAAAATGTCGATTACAAATTCTTTTTGATTTGAATACTTGTGATGGATCCATTTCATTCAATGCAGAATTGTCTATATTTCCGACCCATTTATTGAAACGTTGTAGATCCTTTGTTGGGTTTGGAAATACGTGACGGATTCTAGATATTTCATTACACGCAGAAACACAACATCTATTGTGATACGGCATTTTGTTCAACCACAGGTCCACCGCAGTCTGGATTCTGAACTGAAATTGATAATTTTTTACTTGATCATTCAGGCTTTAAACAGTAAACTACCACTCATAAATATTTATTAATATTCGTCTTTTCTCTTTGTGAATTTATCTTTCTCTTAGCGCCAGCGGTTTTCGAAAAATTTGACATTTGACTGATCTGAAAATTAAGTGCTTTGTGCTATATGATCGACATTATCGTGATCTACGACTTCTATGACAGACGGAAGACAGAGATAGACAGATTATTCGAATCGAAGTGAATGAAATTTGTAAATATGTAATCGTGGTCTCGTTCGAATCAATGACGAAATGCAAAACCAAATGAAGTCAAAATGTATGCTTTTCATCAATGTGGTATGCATGTACGAAAAAATATTGAATTGTATAGCAATTCGTACAATTGTATAGACCGCGGGCATGTGACGTCACACGCATCAGCCTGCTGGACAAACAAATCGTATGTTCATAAATAACAATGGATTTTCATGAGATTATAATTTCAATTCTGAGATACAAAATTCATGGATATACCGTTGCCCATTTCAACTTACCAGTACTTGAATCTGTTCTTCTAGTTGCTTGAATCCACAATTCACGTCTCTTAACAGCAAAAGGATTAATATTCTTTCTATTGTCGAAAATAGAAAGGAATCGATGGATTGAAACTTCACAATCACTCAAAATTGAGTTATTACCGAGAGAAAATATTTTGAAATACGATACAAATGCACAATTGTTTGTCCAGCAGGCTGGATTTACTGTCGGCTGGCAGATATTCCCGCGGTCTATAGCCAGGAGCAGCCCTGCCATAGGTTAGTGGCACAGAACATCTTATAGATGGGGTGTTCTGTGTTAGTTGTTTGTGCTGCATCTCATCCACAGAACTGTTCTGTGATCTTATCCCATAGATCAGTGGCGGCACTGACATAATTGTCAATTGTCACTGTCACCTGTCACTACATAATTTGTTTACTGTTTTTTTCTGAACTTCTGTTAAATATTTATTGTGGTATTTGCATTTGTTGTGAATTTGGTGTGTGATTATAGACGAGTAAACTGAATCATGATTTTTGAACAACTGATCATCCTAATTATGGAATATTAGAAGAAACAAAATACTACTCATTGTTGCTAGCTGGTCGTTTTCAGGAAAATGTTGAAACTCTGTGGTTCCAATTAGTTCAAAATTGTTGATCAGAAGAATACCGATGAAGGACTTAAGTTCGAAACATTTCCTACCTTAGCTCTTGAGCGATCATACTTTGGATTACAAATTGCGTGGATACCTAACTTCAGGGACGTTCCAGCCTTTTACACTGAAGTTTAAGAAAGAACACAAATTTTTCAACATGAAAGGGCAACCAAATGTGAAAGTGGAAGTAGAAGTCAAAAAAGAGGATGATAAAGTCCAAAATCAGAACAACCAAGAAATGAAAATTGCATCTGGTAATGTACGAATCAAAGCTGAACCAATAGATGAGCTAGAAGGTGAAAACCAGTATGAGAATGAAGAACTTCAATTTGAATGCAATGAAAAAATCGCTGTTAATGTCAAAGTGGAAGACCTAATGTCAGATGAAGAACACAAAGATAAACAAAGTGAATTAGCAGATCCCAAGCATAATAATGAGGGTATTTCTGCTACTGCTGGTGAGTAAACTGGAAACAATGAAAATTCAAACCAGAGAACATATCTTTTCTTTGAGATGTGCAGAGCATTTTATGAATTCTATATGAGAAAGACTCATACTCATCTCTAGAATCCATAATTATACAACTAGGTGTCTTGAGCTACCTCATGTAATGAGGGGAAAGTTCATGATGTTACTGTTTAAAAGTCATTATTTTGTGGTGGATGAATTCCAAGTTTTTTTTGTTTTTAGCTTACCACAATCTGAAAAAATAGGAATTAATATTGATTTATAAGAATAGTTGCTGACTAATGTAACATATTCCGCTCAGAAGAAACTGGGCAAAGGTGTAGAATATGTCAAATCGCCAATTTTTGTATTTTTTTTGGAAATCGCCAGAAACGGTCTATAATCGAAAAATACATAAAAATTTTGGCGCGTAAGCTATGAAAAACGATTATTTCGTTTTAAAAACTGAAATTATTTTTTGATTGAACACATCAGAATTGAGCATATGTTTTTTCCAAATATCCATTGAAAATATCAAAATGTTTACTTAACTGACCTAGCATCATTTGAATCACGTCTGATTATCGAGATAAATCAAAATCAAACCTAACTAACCTAGCATCACTTGAATAACGTCTGATTATCGAGTTAAGTGAAAGTCAAACCCAACTAACCTAGCATCACTTGAATAACGTCTGATTATCGAGTTAAATGAAAGTCAAACCCAACTAACCTAGCATCACTTGAATAACGTCTGATTATCGAGTTAAATGAAAGTCAAACCCAACTAACCTAGCATCACTTGAATAACGTCTGATTATTGAGTTAAATGAAAGTCAAACCCAACTAACCTAGCATCACTCGAATAACGTCTGATTATTGAGAAATATTAAAGCTTGGGACCAAATACAATTATGGTGCAAATCAAAAATTTTCAATAGTAAATAGGATTTTTCGAATTTTTTTTGAGAATTGAATATTTTACCATATCGAAAAACCAGCACCTACTAAATATTTCAGAACTCGCGGTGGTGCAACAACCAATATAATTTTATCTTCTCATATATTACCTATATATAATACCTAAGTATATGAAAATGTATTGAAATTAAATATAATTGAACAAAATAAAACTGATTATGATCCAAAATGTGCAAACATGTGAAGGAAGAAGTCAAACCTAACTCAACACAGAACCTTTACTCAACAAAATGTTATTAAACTGCTTCCACAGCATCAATAATAGTCGCTTCAATCCTCTTCCGAAGTCTAAATCTTTCACTCAATCGCATCAGCCGAATGCAAAGAAACATCTTCATAAAAGAATTCATCTTCATAAAATAACATACTTACCATGAATGCAAACTGTATGAGCTGAAATATGTACAAAAACATAATATTTATTCAAGAATAGTATATGTAGATATAATTTCATGAATGTAGTGGTAAGTACAAGGATGATATAACAGTAAATCTACGGTTTTTTTTCGTACCCTCCGCACATTATTTTTCATTGAAATGAGGTTTTCGTATGGTTTCCGCACCAAAATTTCATGTTTTTCATTCATTTCAAGGTACCCTGAACTTCCCCTGCAATTTTCATCAGAATCTGAGATTTGACGTGTTCTACACCTTAACCAGAAACTGTTTTATAATTAGCACATCACCATTTTGGGGTAGATTAAAAAAAGCTACACTTGTATGGTTCCAATTTTGTTTTGAATTTCTGAAGATTGTGGTAGTTCATGGAGTTATTACTATATCTTACTTGAATTTCTATATAGATCAAAACCTAGAAACCAGTTATGGAAATCCATCAGTGAATGACTGAGAATAGAGTACCTACAAATTTGATGCATAACTGTTGTGCTCTGACACATGGGACAATAAAATATTTTTTGTATCAGCGATAGTGTAATGTACAAAACGTGAAAAGATTGATCAGATAACCGCACAAGAATGACTTTATACAAATTTATATATTTTCATATTTCAAGATAGAGAGAGTTTTCTGTGAGAAATATTTAATGGAAAGGGGGGTCTTGTGATACATCCTTTTGAAGCTGCCGACGAATACCGTACAAACCTAAAATATCGAGTCAATATCTGCACCTACTACAAAATGGTGTAACATTTAGTGAATACATTAACGTATATCATAATTTGAGGACAATTTCCGAACACAGGAACATCGGTATTTCTTCTACTATTTCATGGAGTGAAATGTCGATATATTCAGGCAATTATTGAATATTCCGCCATTTTGTAGTAGGTGGAGATATTGACTCAATATTCCAAGGTTGTACAGTTTTCGACAGCAGCTTAAAAAGGATGTGTCACAAGACCCCCCTTTCCATTTAATTTTTTTCCCAGATGACACAAAGTCGCCATCTTGGAATTTTCATCTGTTCATTTCACTCCGAAATATATAGTGTAGCCGCTGAAAAGATAGAACGGCACGCACTCTTTGAATGTTCCTCTCCCCAATGTTACAAGTCCGATTTACACCACTCAACAAAAACGTCGCCGCGTCGTTCTCCCATCAACTGTTGGGATGCTTTTTCATAAGTGTTCATTATTACACTTTTTTCCTCTAAAGTTACATGTCTTTTTTTTATCTTTTTCTTGAAGGTGAAAGAGTGTTTCCATCCATATTATTTAATTAACGTAAATACAAAGCACAAATGAGTACAGTACAGTGTAAACAGTTCTTCATTTATTTCAGTTTAGCAGGCGTGGCTATGCAGGCATTCACTGTTCACGCGTCCTTGAATTCTATCTTTTGAACAGCCCGACTATAGTAATCATTCATCAATATCATCATCCTAATTTCAAATTGCTTGAGTTGACTCGTTCAAAAAAATAAAAGGGGGGACATTAAAGAAAGCCGACCGACGTATAGAATTTATAGTAATAATTTTTTTGCCGAAATCCTTTTTTTGCGAAATATAATAAATCAACATTGAGGTCACTATGCAAATATTATTTATTAGATATGAATATTTGTTTTAAACATTTTTCCCTAGTTCTCATTTTCACTTAATTGTTGGTATTGCACATTTTTTGTTTTTACACTTTTTCATTAGAACTTCGAACTGACCAACACCTTTTATGAAAATCCAATAACCTGCCCTGGATTCCGAAGGATAAATCTTACGGCGCTCAACTATATACTTTCTGCAGATATAATAAATGATTTTCTTATGAATTGAAATTTGAAATGTATTGCAATTACCTCTACCTATTTCTTAGTATGATTTTGAACAGAAAGTATTGGTAGGCAAGTTTTCGTTTATTGCTTTCTAGAATGTTAGCCGTAGTCTGCAGATTTTTGTGCTTGACGTTTTGTCTGCAACTTTGGCTGACATCATCAGAGGCTGTGTTTGAAATGATCTCTGCTGAAAAACTACATCATTCCTTATTTTTATGCTGTATAAATTGAGACTCTCGGTTTAGAGGTCTACGCAAAGATATTATAATACGTTGTAATGATTCGTCAGTGATTTGTTTTCAATATGCTGGAATTGAGGTGTCGTATATACGGTGGGTCGACGTCTAGCACTAAAACCAATATTCACCATATACTACAGAAACAAGCTTAGGCAACAGCATACTTGTAAACACCCCAGTATTGCGCCAAATTCCTAAATCGGTTGTTGACCTCAACTATTCAACAAAATTGGATGGATTAGAGAAAACTGTTCAAAAAACAAATGCAGAATGCTGTATTATCGACGAGCTAATGACGGATTTTCCATACTTCAAACGTTCGATGCGAACCAATCAATAATAAAAATTCATCTCGCCAACAAATTACAACACATCTCCTGTGCGAGAAGCATTTTTCTTCGGAATATATGACGTCACATACCCTAAGAAGACTAACATTACATGACGCTGTGCAAAAATATACATTATTTTCAGTAACTTACCTGGAATTTCAAGAGAAACGAGAGCTTTATTTAAGTTTTCGTTCAATAGGGACCGCGTGAATTCCAAAGAAAACTGTACTTTTAACACAATATAGGTTGAAAATTTGAATCCAAAGAGATTTTTCGATTCTGTAGTTTCATTCACTCGATCCAAGTATAGGAAATCACTGCGTTATTCTGGGAAAAAACGACTATTTTTCCTCGCATATTTTAGGACGCATGGTCTTTATCTATTATTGAATAATAAACAGGTCATAACTCGCAGAAAGCTATTCTGTCAGATAGACGTCAAAGTCAATTGAAACTACCATAGAAGTATGCGTTCCAGTTTTCAGTGTCTTCACTCCTAGTTGGAACAAAATAACCGCCATCTACCCTAAGCTTCCAAATTTTGCACCGAGAAGGCGGCTGTTACATTTCTAAATTTATCTGTGTTCTGTGATCTTCACACAAAAAATATATAATTTGAATTCCATCAGTTATTTCAAATGGTCCTATTTCGTTCCAGATACCAATAACCTTTCGCGCGATTCTACGTTTCCACTCAAGGAAGAGAAACCGTCCGTCCCCGGTGAATGTTCGGAGCAAATTTCAGCCATCCCCGAACGAAGAGACTCTTATTCTTACGAACCAAACGACAGAATCTTTCTGTCGGACATCCAGCCGCCAACTCCCGACTGCACGTGCTCCACTGACAGCCTGCCTTGCAAGTCATGCGCGCGCGAAACCAACCCCAAAAGGCAACCGCCCAAACTCAACTACCACTGCAGCTACTGCACGAAGAGTTTCTCGCAACGGATGCTGCTGCAAAATCACGAAAGGACCCACACGGGCGAGAAGCCCTTCCAGTGCAGGGTGTGCATGAAATGCTTCGCACAAAAGGTGTCGCTGACCACCCACGAAAGGACGCACACCGGCGAAAGGCCCTACAGCTGCGCCGTGTGCTCCAAGAGGTTCTGCCAGAAGGGCGCTCTGGTGATACACGAGAGGATACACACGGGAGAGAAGCCCTACCAGTGCAACGTGTGCTTGCGGGAGTTTTCCCGGAAGGAGCACCTGGCGACGCACGAGAAGATCCACTCCGGCGAGCGGCGCTACCAGTGCGAGGTGTGCTTGAGGAGCTTCACGGAGAAGGGGTCGTTGACGAAGCACCAGAGGATACACACCGGAGAGAAACCGTACGAGTGCCAGTACTGTTCGAAGTGTTTCACGCAGCGAGTGTCTCTCGTCAGCCACGAAAGGACGCACACGGGAGCGAAGCCCTACGAGTGCCAGTGGTGTCCGAAGACGTTTTCGCAGAGAGGAGTGCTCGTCAAGCACGAAAGGACGCACACCGGGGAGAAACCCTTCGAGTGTCCGGTGTGTATGAAAACGTTCACGCGCAAGGATCACTTGATTTGCCACGGGCAGAACCACACGGGCGAAAAGCCGTTCCCGTGCAAGATCTGCCCCAGTAGCTTCTCGAAGCGGTGCGACCTGGAGCGGCACGTCATCATCCACAGCGGGGTGAAGCCCTACAAGTGCGAGGTGTGCTCGATGAGCTACTCGAGGAAGGACAGTTTGACGCAGCACGAGCGGTCGCATACGGGGGAGAAGCCTTTCTCGTGCAGGGCGTGCCCCAAGACGTTCTCCAGGAGGATGAATCTCGTGAAGCACGAGAGGGTGCACACTGGGGAGAAGCCTTTCGGGTGCGAGGTGTGCTCCAAGAGGTTCGCGCAGCAGAGCAATTTGATTTGTCACAGGAAGATTCATACGGCCAATCGGAGCAGGGTTAAGCAGGTGGAGGTCGGGGCTGTTGTGAAGGCGGAGCCTAGCGAGTGACGGTTTTTCGCTAACAGGACTTTGGAATGTGATTCGCTCACAGCTTATCCGATCCATCTTGGCAAAGAACTCATGATGTATATGCCCAGCTATCTCTGTGAAGGATAGTAAGTAAAAAAAACACCTTTTATATGTGTTCACTGTGTTGAAATTTATTCCTAGTTGGTGTTTTTTCTTTCGTCATGGTCTACACTACCAGTTTGCAACTGGAAAAGTAGCCTAGTTCGTACCAAGATGGATTGGATGAGCTGTACTTGAGTTGTAGGGCGGAATGACTGGGGCATGTGCTCGCCTGAATTGTCGAATAAATTATATAATCAGAGTTTAATGTGCGAGGAATGGTGTGGAGTTTTAATTCCCCTAACCTTAATAAATAAATATTGTTTTGGAGAAGGTGGGAGTCTCAGGAAAGCAACTGTCTGGGTTTTCTTTCTCCTGACAATGAAAAAAGTTTGAATTGTCACATCTGTTTTGAGGTCAAATTTGTATATTCACTCCGACTGCTGTCTTATGGAAAAGCAAAATTCACCGACTATTTTATTAGATACGTATCGTATTCTCTATGAATTTAGTGTTTGAATAAGATAATGCATTGAAAAATTTGAATTTTAAGCTGAATTTGTTCTTTGATTGATGGCATTTGAATATGTATCGATTAGTCAATGAATTATAATTTCAAAGATGAGAAATGATGGAGTTACGAGAAAATGTTTTCACAGCAGATCCGAATTAGCATTCACTTTTTGGAGTTTGTAAGCCTCGTTAGAGGATTTTTTCATTACAAAACAACTCATGATTGTTTTTCTTTGTTAAGTGAAATAGAAAAGAAAGATGACCTGAAAATTTATTTATTTGTACCAAATTTTGATAAACGTATAATTGATTTTCTTTGAATATCCAAGAGCAAGATCAATAATTTTTCGAAAAAAGGTGTCGCAATATATCAATTACAAGTGGTGAAAAAAAAGTTGTATGACGAGTACATTTTCAAGCAATCATTTGGATCGAAGATTAAAATCCTTTAAAAAAATTAAAATATCTCATAAAGGCCGTATAAATTTTTTAATACATCGTGAAATAATTTTTTTTCAAAATGCAGTTTCTGATAGTAAAAAATTAATATTTAAAAACAAGACACTTTTTTGTTTCAACGATTATTTGAAGTTTTCAATTTTGTAAATACCCAAATCAATAAAAAATTGAAAAATAAAGACGAAATATTGTTCATATATATTCTGTGAATGTCTGAAGTTTTCTATTTAATTTTTGATATTAAATGTTCGAAACATTTTTTTTTGACCAAAATGAGTGTGAATTACGGAAGCAGGAGAACCCATTTTCGGCCGTACTTTCACCCCCTTGAATTTTTTTTTAGGAATATTACTCATTTTTGAATCTTTCTTCAGATTACAATCTCGATTAGTTTTTAAGATATTTGCGAATAACAAAACCACCGTATCTTTTACGTTATTGTTAATAACTTCAGTGAGCGCTGCTTTGTTTTTTCAAAAATCGTCAACATGCTAATCCGAATCGAATGACACCTCATTCATGAAGAAAAATCGTTAACTAGACTATACAATCTTACATGAAATCGTAGGAGTATTTTTTACAGCTTTTCTATTATATATATATTTAGGAAAAAAGTATACAGGGTGGCCCAGCGAAAACGAAACAGTGCCTATATTTCATATTTATCGTTCGCAGAAAAAAGTCGAACCCGTCGATTTTTATTGCAAGGGGGGCATCTTTTGCACATGTTCTCAACTTTGTCACTTCAAGTCCCTCAGAGGGGTGAGCTTCGACTCTTAAATCTTCCGCATTTTGAAGGTCATCGAATTCTCTTTCTAACGAATTTAATTTTTTTTAATACCTATCAAGTCGACATCAATTCGTATCAACTTTCGAATTGAATTGTTTTCATGAAAATTGTTTGAGAAAAAAATAAGTTTTCTGAAGTGTTCGATACATAGAAGGTTCTACTATCCTACTTTTTATTTCAACAAGTGTTCAAAATTTTGGCCTTCTGCTTCCATGCAGTTTTCTTCAAACAATTGCGGACGTTCTGAGGCATTACAGGTGTAATGTTCCGACATTCATCAAGTATCTGCGGTTTATTTTAATAAATGATACTCAACAAGTGGCCCCACAGAAAAAAAAATCAACGAGTTCAAATCAGGTGGCCTTGCGGGCCACTCCACTGCTCCTCTTCGGCCGATCCATCTGCCAGGAAACGTTTCATTTAGGTACTGATGAACCGCAAGGAAATAGGAGGTGCCCCATCTTGCTGAAATGTTAAGTCATTTGTACTCTCAACTGTCATTATTTTCAAGAATTTCTTTCAACGCAGGAACGACATTATCTTCCTACATTTCGAAGTACATTGGTCCTGGTTTTATAGATAAAACCCCTACTACATATACACGATGATAAATACTGATGAAAATCCAACTTTAGATTCTTAGCTGATGATTGTTCTAAACTTGTTTTCTCGAGCACTACAGCATCAAATTGAGAAACCAAAAAGCGTCGGAAGACGGAGAACTTAATGACCCTCAAAATGCGGTATCACATTGAAGAATTAAGGGTTGGAGCTAACTCCTCAGAGGGACTTCTAGTAACAAGTTGAGAATACTGTTCAAAAGATGTCCCCCTTGCAATGAAAATTGACGGGTCCACGCGTTTTTGTTTCTACGAACGAAAAATATGAAATATTAGACTTGTTTTTCGTTGGGCCACCCTGTATATGGTGGAATCAGGTGTAAGGAGAGCCTTGCTACTAAACATAGTGTTCGATCATGAGATGGTTCAAAAAGTTGGATTTGCCAATTTTCCAACATTTGCAGGACCATAGTTTCTGAAAGAACAGCGCGACGTTTTGACTTCATACTGATGTTCTAGGCATCAAAATAGGTGAGTATGATTATTTTTGAGCCAGAAATGAGTCGTCGTTTATTAGTTATATTCTCAACCACGGCATTGTATCTTTTTTAGTCTGCAAATAGATGCTCTCTCTCTTTAGCCCAGTCCAAGTATTTTATGCCCAAGGCTGTTCAACAGTTTGGTGATAAGAACCTCATGAAGTATTCTGATATTTGAATATGAGTCAAGTAAAGTGATATCACTGGTCAGGATTATAATTTATATTTCAACAAGTAACTGGGCATAATAATAATGTTTATTTTCCAAAAACAGTAATATAAGAATACAATAACATACAATTTAAAAATGTATAGATGAAAGTTCCAATAGAGTTTGTGAATATCATACACTGTAATGAATAAACATAGGTGATCTGCTGAAACCGAAGTTGTGCGCGGATTTATTATCATTTTTTGTACTGCATTTTGAAACTTAGAGTAATATGACAATGTAGATCTATAAAAAAATATGATATATCAATGTGAAGTGGTGGGAACAATACATCCCTAAAAAATAATAATAGATAATTTACATAAAATATATATTTCAAACCTGAGTCTTTTAATTTGAATTATAGGAGATATATTTGTCAATAGATAAAATTATAAATATGATAACCTCTGGAATGTGATGAGGCTTCCTTTTCCATATTAGTGGAGTTGAAATTAATTTTCATTAGGTCTAATAATGTTTCCAATGTGCCTATATCTATACTATTAATATAACGTTTCAGTTTGTTTTCCAACTTCAATGAATTGCACTTCATTAGCAGGACCTTCATTTCAGCACCCAAGAACTTGAAAACCCGTGGTGCGATGTATTTATGGCAACGCTGTCCCAGAGTTTTTTTTGATTGTCTATTGAAAAACTTTTGGGGATAAATTTTCACCATTCACATCAGGTGCAGTCACACTTACAGATTCGCTACTTCTAGCTAAATAACATTTTATATACAAAAACTTTTCGTTTTTCCAAGTGAAAGCTTGGTCATTAGTAGAAAGAGCTAAAAAATTTGACCAGTCATCAATAAAAATCATAGCTCTAGGCCTTACCCAGCCACAAGCATTCTCTCCAACTACAATGTGGTATTGTTCTCCATCCCACCTGAAATTTAGTGATACAAAAGCACGCGAAACCCAAAGGTAAATCATAATGGAACAAGGCATGCTGGGCCTTTCAACAACAATTCTTGGATACAAACTGATTTCATATGATGGGTGGTTGTTTTCAAAGTGTTTCAAGAAACTATCAAGTTTTCCGGTATAGATACAAAGTGGCACCGGACACTGTTGGTCCCATTGGTGTTGACAGTAAACTTCATGGTTGAATATTTGATGCCATGGAAAAGATCCCCCACATTTCCACAAACATGAATACAAGACTGAATAGTCCATCGGACATTGGAATAATTCTTCCTTGCGGAGGAAGTCCAGCTTCACATTTTGAGTTTCATAATATTTTTCGCAGAGCCAACATAAAACCTGGTACCAGCTAGGCCTGATCCTAAGATAATTTTGTCTCAGAGGGGTTGGGGATGAGCAGTTATGGCAGAATGGAATGATGATAATTTTTTTCTGTTCCACTGTCCTCGAAAGAGTAAAGGATCCGTCTACTTGAAAGTCTGGATGAGTTCTTTGAAATGGCATGCTGAGTAAAACTCTTCTATTTTTTTTCATAAGAAATAACCTCCATTCCTTTATATCATTTATTTTGTTGCTGCGCATCTGTATCCTTTCTAAATTATTTGAAATCATCTCTGTCAAAGTTTTTTTCATTGGGAAGTCGGTGAACTCTGCCATCATTTCTCGACATATCTCAAATTCTACAAAAACGAAATCACCCTTTGTTAAGGGCTTCATGGCTGAGACACCACTGGAATTCAAAAAACTGTACGGTATGCATTTCCTTACCCTTATCTCCGTTTTATCAGTCATTTCATTATGAACAAAGAACTTGAACTTTATCTTATCAGCTACTCGATTTTCTCCAAGGAAATATACATTTAAATGAAAGAGTTTTTCATTACTCTCGTGTACAACAATGAACAGATCATCCTTGTTTCTGAACAAAAAACTCTCCTTTGTCGAGTTTACATCCAATTGGAAGCATGGCTTCTCCAAGAATCCATACGGGTGCTTTTCTTTGAAATGTTTGATCATCAGATATGTTGGAATACTTGTATCTCCCAGGCAAATGGGGCAAACATTATCTTTGCTTTTACAGGTGTCTTCATGTTGATAAACTTCGTCGTAAGCAAGAAGTTCTCTACATCCATCGAACCTATTCACGCACTTGAATAAGGCATGTTCAATTAAGGAACCGTATTGTGATATTGCACCTCCATCTTCATATTCTACACATCGTCCGCATTTAATTTGTTTATTCCGGTAAACCTTGACACGACCAACCGACAAGAACTTATGGCAATTATCGCAGGTCATCAGTTCTAAAATCTCATCAGGTATAAGATACATATTTTCGTCAAATATTTGAACTTAAATCTATTTACTTTCGCCAATGAACTTTTATCACTACGAATATCAAAAATGACCTTAAAATACGCGTCGTCTACGTGAAGCCCACACAAAGCACGACACAAGACATTCAACACACAGGAAGCACAGAATGAATCATAGACACAGTGTTGCCAACACCAAACTCTGTAATTACACCACTTCAGTTGTCAAATTACACGTTTTTACACGCAAATGATTAGAATTACACCCGAGCAGATTTTAAATGAGTGCATCTATTTTTTTCAGATAGGGTCTGTTGTTTGAGAATACCGACATAACCTTAAAATAGACTTTGAAAATTGATCGAATCACAAAATTCAAAGGTGCAATACTTCATGCGCAAGTAAGCTTTACCTATAAAATATAACACTTTGGGATGGTTTGGAGAAAAGAATTCTAACATCAAAGCCAATAACTTGATTGAAAAAATCTTTATTATACAAAACTCAACATTCGTACCAGGACGTTTTCATTTTCCTATAAAAATGTGTAAAATGAGAACTTAATATTAAATAATCGAAAAAGTTACTTTTTTTTGAGCCACTTATCCATTATTACCACTGAAAATATTACTTATAAAACAGTAGCAACATAGTTGCAATTTGTAGTCATAATCCTAACTCCTCCAATAAAGAAGATTACTCAAGATACAAAACTTGAGATACATTGTCAAACCACTTGTCCTTCGTTGTTAGGGGTCATAGAACATGACCTTAGTCAGATTAGTCGGTGTCGGAACAGTGAACGGATTCCGTTCATCGAAATCACGAATCTATAGATCGTGAACATAGTTTTTCATGCTTCAGTCAACCTCGGTTAGTTCTGTGAAATACGCTTCATGTAAATTACACCCATTTGACCAGTGCACAAAACCTACACACAATACAATGTGACTACCATAGAAATCATATATATATATATATGTACTCGTGACTACACGAATTTGGTGTAATTACACGCACATTGGCAACACTACATAGACATTTCATCATGGAAAACTGTCAAATTTGTTAGACGCAGCAATTGGGATCATTGGGATATGTTCCGTATATTTCTTCACCCAGTTTGGTTCCGTCTCTCTCTCTCTGTGATATTTTCCGGGTCCATTCAAGATATATATATATATATATATATATATATATATATATATATATATATATATATATATTGTTAGTTTATTTTTCGTTGGTAGGAGGCAACGTTCGGAAAGCATAAAATTAGATGACAGTGAACCACATGGCCATACAATACACACGATACGCGTCCAAAAAGGGGGTCACCTATTTCGCCATAATGTACAAAATAGAAATCGTAAAACGAAGAAATTTACGCTATCATAACGCTACATAAGAAATCGTAATTTATCATATAGTACAAAATAGAAACGTACAGTAACAGAACGCTACACTTTCATAACGTAATGTATCATAATGGACATATTCAGAACGTATTTCGTCATATCGTACCTTATCATATCGCTACAATATCAGAACATCAAAATATCATAACCGTACTTCATAGAATTCGTAACTCATCATAATGGTACAAAATCAGAAACGTACTTTATCATAATCGTAAAAAATCAAAACGTATTGCGTCATAATCGTAAAGTATCAGAACGTACTCTATCATAATCTAATAGTACAAGGGCTTGCTTACAATATCAATAAAAATATATGGTAATGGGATATCCGCTGCCATTTAGGAATCCAGGAGAGATCTATGATCTTAAATATATTTAAAAAATTGAATAATAACATTATTTTCCACCTATTGTAGCTAATTTTTATATTTTGTATTCTTCAATATTCAAAAAAATGTTGCCTACCCTGATTCCTATATTGACATGACACTGTTGCAGTGTTGCCAGTCAAGTGGGCACTGGGCACTGCACTGTTATGTGTCTGTTTGATTCATTGTTATTATTCATAATTGTTGAAAAAGATTATGCACTAAAATAAGACGGCGATGTTAAATGAAGTGTTAAAAAGATTGAATGGCTGGTGATTACCTACTTCTCTGCATGAATCAGTGCGAGGAAAAACTGATATTGCCAGAATTATCACCTTGACGATTCTTTGCTCCTGATGCGAATAACAATTGTTTACTTTCACTCCAGAGTCGCTAAATTAGGTATATGAACTATTATGATGACCTAAGATTCCATATGTATCCTGTTACAAGTTTTAGTTTGGTTTCTAAAAGTATTTTTTTTTTTTCAGGTCCAAGTAATATAGAGAAAGACTCCGTATTTCAACAAAAATTTTTTGTTACCCCTAAATATTTTTTTTCCTGGACTATAAAAAGTTAACAATGGAGGGTATACTCAGTAAAAACAACCAAAACGAGAAATACACCAACAAGAATGCACGGAAACAAAAAAGGGAAAAAAGGGAAAAAAAAAAAAAAAAAAAAAAAAAAAAAAAAATAATAAAAAGAAAAAAAAAAAAAAAAGAAAAAAAAAAAATTAATGGGGAGAAAAAAGAATATGGAAAAAAAAAAATTTAAAATTAAGTATTTAGGTATAAAGAAAAAAAAAAAAAAAAGAAAAAATAGGAGGTAAAAGAAAGTTTGGGAGAAAAGGCCCGGAAAAGAAAGGAAAAAGGGGGGGTAGGCGTATGTTTGTTTGTGAGGGAATTGGGGTGGAAATTGCTCGTTGTTGGGAGGAGGAAAAAAAAAAAAAGGTTTTGAAACTTGTTGAGAGCAGTGGTGAAGGAAAGAAAAGGGGGGGGGAGGGAGAAATAGGGGGGAAAGGGGGGGGGAAGGGGGGGGGTGGGTGGAGGGGAGAGGGGGGAAAGAGGGGGGGAGGGGGGGAGGGGGGGGGTGGGGGGGGGGGGGGGGGGGGGGGGGGGGGGGTTGGGGGGGGGGTGTGGTGGGGGGTGGGGGGGGGAAGAGAGGGGAGAAGGGGGGGGGGGGAGGGGGGGGGGGGGGGGGGGGGGGGGGGGGTGGGGGGGGGGGGGGGGGGGGGGAGGGGGGGGGGGGGGGGGGGGGGGGGGGGGGGGGGGGGGGGGGGGGGGGGGGGGGGGGGGGGGGGGGGGGGGGGGGTGGTGGGGGGGTGGTGGGGGGTGGGGGGGGGGGGGGTGTTTTTTCTTTTTTTTTTTTTTTTTGTTGTCCAGAGTGTTTTTTTTTTTTTTTCTTTTTCGTTTTTTTCTTTTTTTTTTTTTGTGAATTTAGAAAAAAAATATCCTTACATTTCTCTCTTTTCCCTTTTGTGTGTTTTTGGTTTTTGTTCTTTTGGTGCTTGCTTGTTTGTTTGTTGTTGTTTTGCTTGTTCTGCTGCTGCTTTCTCTCTTTGTTTGGTCGTGTTTGCTGTACGTGTTTTTTTTTTATATTTTCCGGTTTGTGATTTTGCCTGTTTCTTTTGTTTCTGCTTTTTTTTTTGCTTTCTCTTTTTTCTTTTTTTTTTTTTTGTGTTTTTTTTTTTTTCTTTTTTTTTTTTTTTCTTTTTTCTTTTTTTTTTTTTTTTTTTTTTTGTTTGTTTTTTTTTTTTTTTTTTTTTTTTTTTTTTTTTTTTTTTTTGGTGGGTTGTGTTTTTTTTTTTTTTTGTTTTTCGTTTTTCTTGTTTTTTTTTGTTGGTTTTTTTTTTTTTGTTTTTTTTTTTCTTGTTTGTTGTCGTTGTTTGTTTGTGTTTTTTTTGTTTTTTTTTTTTTTCTTTTTTTTTTTTTTTTTTTTTGTTGTCTTCTTTTTTTTGTTGGTTTTTTTTTTTTGTTTTTTTTTTTTTTTGTTTTTTTTTTCTTTTTTTTTTTTTTTTTTTTTTTTGGGGTTTTTTTTTTTTTTTTGGGTTTTTTTTTTTTTTTTGTTTTTTTTTTTTTTTTTTTTTTTTTTTTGTTTTGTTGTTGTTTTTTTTGTGTGTTTTTTTTTTTTTTTTTTTTTTTTTTTTTTTTTTTTTTTTGTGTTTTTTTTTTTTGGTTTGCTTTTTTTTTTTTTTCTTCTCCCTCTTTTTTTTTTTTTTTGTTTTTTTTTTTTTTTTTTTCTTTTTTTTTTTGGGTTTTTTTTTTTTTTTTTTTTGTTGTGTTCTTGTTTTCTTTTTTTTTTTTTTTTTTTTGTTTTTTTTTTTTTTTTTTTTTTGTCTTTGTGTGTTTTTGTTTTTTTTTTGGGGGTTTGGGGGGGTGGTTTTTTTTTTTTTTTTTCTGGTTTTTTTTTCGGTGGTGGGTGGGGGTGGGGGGGTTTTTTTGTGTGTTTTTTGTTTTTTTTTTTTTTTTTTTTTTTTTTTTTTTTTGGTTTGTTTTTTTTTTGGTTTTTTTGTTGGGGTTGTTTGGGTTGCAAAAAGTATGTGTGTGAGTTTGCCCTATTGGGATTTCAAGATGAGCGATACGACCTCTTGTAAAAAGTCGAACAATGTCAAAGTGGTGCGTGTGGTGCTTAGTAGTTGAAGTCTTGGCAAAAGTAGAGCTGCGATATTATTTTGAAATTTTGGAATATGACTAAAATTCTTACTAATGTTTATCAAACATAATTCAAGGTTAAAGTTCACAAAATATTACAATTAGACATTCCAGATACTTATCAAAAATGTCAAATGAATCGAAATGAACCAATACGGCGTCATCTGCCCCCCAGAAACTATCGTTTGTTTTTTGCAACCGTGTGTGATTGGTTGAAACTTGTGTCAGCCACCCAGACATCACGTGATCTGGAATGTCTAATTTGGAATGTTGAAACAACGTCAAAGTCCTAACCTCAATTAGAAATAGTTGCATCAAAGTGATACATATTAGTTGAAGTTTCTAGCAAATACACTACCGAAAAAAATCTGTAATTCCCTCGAAGTGATAAGACACTCAAGAACCTTAGCTTGCCCGCACAGGCTTTGTTTTCTGGACGCCCTCACGAGAGTGTTCAATGAGGGGAATATGAAATAATGAATATCGGAGATTTTTTAACCACTTTGATGATCGTGATAGATAATAATACCTGCTGAACAAGGAACATGTATTATTGTAATCCAATTTCAAATAAACCATTTTGGTAGATTTTTGTCGGATTCGAATCCCCAGCAAAATGATTAAAAATAATACATGGGATTTGAAACAAAAAATAATAGATATTGCTCATATGATATAAAAAATTGTTAGTCACCGATGACGACATAACATTAACTCAGTGTAGCAAGCTGCTGCACTGGAGTATTTAATTATAAATTTCGCACCTAATGGGATTTCAAGCTAAGCGATACGGTGGCAGTTGACGAACGAAAGTAATCTACTGACAGTTGTCTGCCAAGGTGAAACATTGACGTAACATTCCTCAGTTGGATCAAATGGTTCTTGTTTATGTTTGAATTATTCAGCTTCGAATTCGCAAATTCTCATCTTATTCAAAGAATATTTACAATAAAACCTTGCGTATTCAAATTTTTCAAAAACAACCTTCTCTAGAGTATTCCTTTTGAAATCGGATTCCGCCTTAAATTCCAACGGCTTTTTCCTTCACAGCCCATAGTGTGGAAATATACTGAATATTGTCTGAAATGCAATTTTTCTGATAGGTACATGGACAACAAATTCATCAAAATTCCAAATGGAATTGAAATATATTTTTCCCTTTCCTCATCACTCAATAATCCATCTTAATCCATTTAACCTCAACCTCTATATCAACGAGATCAACAAAATTAGACAAATAAATGAGTGACCTTGAATAGACTTTAGTACCAATATCGACACCATGGCGCTGGCAACTTAATCATTCGGGTGCGCTGCGTTGCACCTACATTTCGTTATGCCCACATTTCGTAACATCCACACTCTCCGAACATACCCGAATGATGCACTGTTGCAAAATTTACCGGATATTCTGCAATTTTCTGTTAACCCAATCTAACTTAACCTAACCTAAAAGAAGGATGAATTTGGCAACAGCGCATCACTCGGGTATGTTCGGAGAGTGTGGGTGTTACGAAATGTGGGCATAACGAAATGTGAGTGTTACGTACTGTGGGTCTTATGCACTGTGGGTGTTACGAAATGTGGGTAGAACGAGATGCTCCCAATCATTCAGTGGTAATCGGTTGGCAATAAATTTGATTATGCTACGATTAACTTCATATTAATCCATCTATTGACAACTGTATTTAGAAAATCACAGCTTTGTGTTCTGGTGGATACTTCAAATATAATCTCGCGATAGAAAACTGTAGTTTTTCGAAAAAATCATTTTATAGCTACGATCCTTCCTGAAAAATGGCAAAGAGGATGCTAAAGAGCGCTATCAAGAATTGGTGAGTTGTTTCGAAAGATAAGGGATCTGGATATACAACCATAAACAGGTCACAAGTTTGAATCAAAATAAAATTTTTGACAAAAACCAGAATTGTGACTGCGAAGAGTAGGTTCAAGTTGTAAATGAAATTTTGCTCATAAATTCAGACGACCTGAGCCCAAATTCTATTTCACGAATTCGATTATCGAATTGTTTAGAATATGCGTATATTTTCGGTACAGCGTATACTACAGTCACAGTCTGAACTACTCGACAATCGAATTTGTGAAATAGAATCTGGGGGCTGATAAGAAACAGTTTGTTTTGAAGAAGGCAATGAGTTTCTGACCACACCCTTAGTATGGCCACAGATTTTGTGGTGTTCTTCTAAATTAAAAGATTAAATGATACAGTGTCGTCGTTAAACGAAAAAAATACATCAATAAAATGCGTATTTTATTTTCTGTGATAGGATTTAATATCACATTTATTAAAATTGTTTATGAACATTGTATATTTGGTATTAAATATATCTTGTTTACTATTAAAAAATAAAACCCTTTCGAAATACAAAAGCGGCAATATTTCTTGGGATGTCAAAAATCATTTTCACAAATATTTTATCAACTCTTAAGGATACTAAAACTATATACAATTAAATATGAAGTGGTCAGCGGCATTGATTTATTTTGCTCCGAGAGCTATAGCTGTTAGTTTTCTTGAACTAATATAACTAAATGTTAATCGGAATAAGTACATTGTAGGATTTTTCATACTTTTCAATCTTAAATTAGTCAAAAACTATGTTTCATTGGATATATTTTTGTCAAGCTTCCAAATATGGCGAGATATCTAAATAACATTAGTTTCAAGGTTAGGATATAATTATTTGTATCAATCAGGAACTTGAGCTCACCTATGGAATATTCTGCTTAGGAATGTCTATACAATGAGGCAAGGTGTACATTACGCTAAAAAGTTCAAGCAGTGAATAGTTGAAATAAATGTGGCAGGACTAAAAAAAATTCAAAGCCCATTCCTCACGCATCCTGAGTCCGTATTTTTCGTCCGAAATTTTGTCAGTTGTCAAATCTTCATTGTTATTTCGACAACTTTGACATAATTTTGGAAAAAACATCCGAAATTCGAAATGAGCTTAGGCTATACACACGTGATGAACACTGAATTGGTAACATAAGTTGAATATTGGTAATGTTCAATTAAACAGGCAGATCTCTTGCTCAACACCTATCTTAAAAGTGAAACCTCGTGAATTCAGATTTCGGCTGGTAATTCGATTCAAATACTGACCAATACTAGTGGTTGAACATAAAAACATTCCAAGATTCTTCACAAATACTTCTGCTAAAAATGTTGAGTCCCATGCTGGCCATGAAATGCAATTTATGCATGTACACTTTTATGTAGTTAGTAACTGAGCAAGGAAAACAATACTGTGGTGAAATTCTGTTTCACGAATTCGATTATCGAATGGCTTAGAATATGCTTATATTGTCGGCTTAGCGCATTGTACAGCCACGTCTACTCTCGACCCGACCTGCACTTAAACGCAAAAAAAAAAAAAAGGTGTTTACGTGGCTGCCAACTTGATCGCAAGCATCCATAAACACAGTGGCATTTCATTTGTATAAAAAACTCTAGTTAGATGTTTTTTAAATCAACGTTACAGAGAAGATGAATTTAGAAAGTTCGAATATTATACTTTCATTTTAATTCGTTTCAGATTTTTATATGAAGTTAATCGACGTGCTCTATTTATTTTATTGTCCCCCGGTATTCAAGACTTATAATTTTATTCTAGAAAAATGAAGATGGCGATGATCGTTCCAAAAAACGAATGCAGGCTCTTAGAAAAAAATCACAAAGATATTTATTCTTATAAATTCACACAAATCTAAAACGTAGGTACCTGAAATACTAAAAAAATATAGATTCATTTCATAATTTCATGTTTAAAAACTAGAAAATGGTAACTATTCGTTATCCGAGCTCATGCTAGATTGGTGATAACTGGTTTCTTGCATATTTTGATCAGATGAGTGCGAAGATACATCACTTCAAAGATGAAAAGTGCAAGAAACAAACCCTCGAGAGATTTGACGAGTTTAACAATTGTTTTCATGCTTTCTGTTTATAGACTATAACTTAACGTTCATTCTCTATTGGCATTTCAATTCAAGATCGTATCGCCACTTCGGAGAAAATATAAAGTAGTCCGCATCACTTCAAAAAATTGTTACCATTCATTTAAAAAAAAAAGCGTTTTTCCACTTTTTATATGAATTGGCGTCATCTAGCGACGTAATTGAAAATACGACATGACCCTTAAAATCATTGTTTGAAGAGAAAGAGGATAATCAGTCAATGGTTGTGTGAAAAAGATTTGAAGCGTTTTTGTTAGGCCATGGTGCAGATTTCTGTGTCAGTTTCACTGAAATGTTAGAAGATAATGGAGTTTCAAAATAGAGTTGACAATGGAAGTTCACACAGGTAATCAAATCATGAAAATATGAATGACATAAGACATCGACAAAAAATTACACTTGTGTTCCTGTATTGACTGCCATTTTATGGCATTATATATAAGTATTCAAGAAAATGTACGATTCAAGCTATTTCCGTAAGATTAACCAACTCTCCTCTCAATTGGGATTTCAAGATAAGCGATACGCTCTCTGGTGAACAGTCTGAAACAATGTCAAAATATTGTCGAAGTAGTTCTCATTATTAGTCAAATTATTGGTCAAAGTGTCGCTGCGATATTATTTTGAAATTTTGGAATATGATTAAAATTATTACTGTTTATCAAGCACAATTCTTGGTTAACGTTCACATTAAAAGTGAAAAAACACCAGAAACTGTAATAGTCGCTCACCAAATTTGACGGTTTGTAATTTTCAAACAACGTCAAAGTCCTAACCTTAAATATCAATAGTTGTCAAAGTAGTACTTATTTCTTGGAGGGTTCTTCTGTGGCGCTGCGATCTCAATTTGAAATCTCAATAAACAATGGTAAGAGTGCTTCCATGAAATTCTAAACAATATTGCATCAGTTGCAGCACCGGAGTTTTTAGACAGCTCAGTTAAAACCTATTGGGATTTCAATTAGGATCGCAGCGCCACATTCCAACTAATAATCACCACATTGACAACTACTGCTATTTAAGGCTATGACTATGACGTTGTTTGAAAATCCCAAACCTACAATTTTGTGAGCGACTATTAGTTTTTAGTTTTTTCACTTTTTATGTGAACGTCGACCATAAATTGTGCTTTATAAACATCAGTAATAATTTTAATCATATTTCAAAATAAAATCGCAGCGCCATTTTGACCAAATCTTCAACTAATAAGCGCCACTTTGACATTATTTGAACTTTTCACCAGAGGGCGTATCGCTTATCTTGAAATCCCAAAAGGATACATTTGTTGTGTCGCAGTTGAACACATCTATTTTATATCGCTTTGTGTCATTTTATATATGACTCGAGGATTAGGTCCTGATTGTTATATTCCTGAGCGCGAACTGGAATTTAAACTCAGTTTTCGTTTGTGGTAAATTCGGGCCTAGTGATTTCGGGATTCAGCAACAGCTAACTAGATAACAAGTGAGAGAACACTCGCATGAGCCCAAATAGAGAACAATTGACCATGATCGCGCTAATTTCAAATTAAGATTAATGTTGAGTGTTACCCACATCACAAACCTTATCCAGCTATTATCGATATAATATTTCGCATAACTCTTCAGCGACCAATACCAAGCTTGGTCATGAGTTCGCCTGCTTCTTCAGCGACATTTCGATGGCTAGTTTACCCGCGAGCACGCCGTGTTTTTCTATTTTGTTCCAGATGGTCGCCATGAGGACACAAAAGACGAACAAAACGAAAATCAACGCTCTGAGGATGTTGAATACGACGACGAAACCCACGGGGGTATCTAATACTAGGGAAACCGATAAGCCGGCAAACAATACGACGGCGAACATTAGGTAGACGATTTTGTGGGTGACCAGCGTATGAAGGGCCCGGTCTGCAACTTGGAGGCACTCTTCCAGCACGCCTTTCAGGGTCTCGGGATCCCTGAAAATATCAAATAATTATTTACTCATGATAACTAAGGCCGGAACTCACCGAAAACTTAAACCGAGTTTGAACTCCATTTGGCGCTCAAAAAGAAGAGTGACGGAAAATGCATGCAAGTTCCGCTAGATTCTTCTACTTGAGCACCACTTGAAGCTCAGTTTTCATCTTTGGTGAATTCGAGCCTTAAGCAGCGATGCATAGCTGAGACACTGAACACCTCATAGGTGAGGTGTTCTGTGGTTGAGAGCACAGATCATAGAAACAAGTTTAGATATGAAACAGCATACTTGTATAAGCCAAAACCATGGCGCCACATCATGTATCGGTTGTTGGCCACTACTATACACTATACAACAAAATTGGATGGATTAGAGAAAGCTGTGGAAACTACAAATGCAGAATTGTTTCGTGGTATCAACTTGAGGGCAGATCTTCCATACTTGGATCGATCGATACAAACCAACCAGTAAAGGAAAATCTATCTCGCCAACAAGATTACAATTTCTGGAATATGTGGTCAAGGGAATTTTATAATTTCTGAGGAATCTGATAAATGGTGAGAAGGTAACTTTGACCTTATTGACAGTGACAAAAATTATGATTCGATTCCGAGAAGTTAATTTCAGTAGTATAAAAAAATCCCTCACTTGGAGTAACTTTCCATAGTCCTCTGACTGATCTCCAGGGTGGCTTCTATCGCTTCATGATCCGAATAACTGCAGGGATATCGGGATATGCGGTTTGGTAAAGGAGTGTTGTAGCGTTTCAGTTCTACTCGTAACCTTGAGCCGGGGTGGTACATGATGTAGTCTATTCTCGAGCCGGAATTTTTCTTGCCAGAGCAGCTACTGGGGGTGTAACTGTTTCTGGGATTCCAGAAGGTTGCAGAGTGCTCTTCCGGTACTTCACCGCCCTCAAAGGCGTCCAAGAGGCCGGGGACCGAGAGCATCACTCTGAAAAGAAAAGGACTTGTGCTGTAACAGTCACCGTTTTTGAAGCAAGGTGGAATTTGTCAAGAGTAATATATACAAAAAATTTATTATCATCCATGGTGTTGAAAGTAAATGCATTATCGATTTGTATATACTGTTTGATTATATTTGTCCCCTTCTTATATGTAAAACGCATGTTTGAATGGCTGGGTGATCAAAACAGAGTCAGGTGTATTATTTAAGGACTTATTTCAGACATAAGTGAGATTAAAATAATAACAATGATTTATTCAGTAAATAGGGAATGGAAAAAATTAACGAATACAACTCATTTTTTCAATCAAACAAAAAGAAAAAATAGGCGAAACTTGCTGAAATGTGTCATATTCATATTCACTCATTGAAAATGAGTAACCATGGTTTTCAATGCCGAAAAAAAAAACAAGATCGCATCAATCATACGATAATGAAGTGATAACATTTGATACATTACAAATTTATATGCAAATATCAGGAGCATGGAAAATATATAAAAAACATGCCCACTCATAAATGGAACTTGGCTCAGTAGAACCCACCAAAAAGATTACCTCAGACAATAAAATAATAAGAGAATATCTTCTCTCATAAACGAATATTATAACATAAAGTTTTGATTCGTTCGTTAGAATAAATGGAAGAGGTCATTTGAAACCACCTTTCTCACCTATAAGCAAGATCCCCTGGTTCAGTATTCAGATCTCCAGCTAAAACTGCCAAGTCGGCATTTTGAGAAGTGAGCATAATAAATTGAGCAGTATCGTACGCCTGTAAGATACGGTGAGCTTCATATTCATCACTTTTTCGGTTGTATTCAGCATGTAGCTGAAAATAAAATTCATAATGTAAATTAATCCGAAGATGGCCTGAAGGCGGATCCTCATACATGCGATTTTGTAATCCAATATTTTCACGAATATCACAAAAAAATTCGAAAAGTTGGATTTCAATATTTAGCATCCAGAAAACGTCAAAATGTGAGATGTGTATGTTCTCTATATGAGGTGTCTAACATCACCCGGAGAAAAGGCCCTTCGAGTACGAAAGAAGAAGTAGACAGAATGGCTCCTGACATCTATTGGCTAGTTTTGCAAGTAAATCCGAGTTATTTGAATTTTTTTTAGAACAAAACAAAATATTAAGAAAAATATTCTACTTTTCCATATCTTACCTACACATATTCAGTGTTTTTCAGTGCTACTCAATATATTTTGTGAAACTTTCAGGTAATTAACTTACATGAGCAGTGTAGACATTTATTCTAAAATTGTTGACTCTCATTGTGCACAATCCTACCCCTTTACCTCCAAACCAGTCTCCGTGATGCAGTTTATGAATGTAACCATTCAGAGACCACTGGTGAAAGAATGTTTCCTCAAATCGATGCCTCGATAATATGCATACCCCTGAACCTGTTACCCCACTGAAAGACAAAAGGGCAGTGAATTGCAATACCCAATTTCCAATACCCTTTTTACCTGTAGAAATAGTGTGAATAAGGGAAAACTCCAGCCACTTTGTCCCTGATGAGAAAAAAGTCTCGATCGGTCCAGACTTCTTGGAGACAAGCTACATCATACTGACTAGTGGCCAAATATTCAGCAATGGCCTTCATACGTTTTTTCCTGTCTTTGGAAATTACTGCGATACCCCTATTGATTGGCAAAATGAGATATGATGAGAGATTTGCTTTGTGAGCATTTCTTACCAGCAATTTAATGTGAAAACCTTGAACTCGAGGCTCATTCTAATAATTTTTGTTGAAATCACTTGAGAAGTATAATAAATGCATATGTTTGTGTAAAATATTATCAAATTCAAACAGCTAACACCATCCTTTATCTTTATTTGTGATTATCATCTGACGAATTTTGTATTCGTCAACTTCATAGATTAGCCTGTCACATTTTTCAGGTTATGATCCATACTGGTGGTGCAGATTCTGACATTTAATCCATAGTATACAATAATTTTATTTTATTATTTCTTACATAGGTACCACAACGAGTTCTCAACAATTTACAGCACCCTATATAAAAAATGCATCCAAGTTTTATATACAACCAAAAATAATCCAAATATCCCCTAAAAAAAAATGTTGATTTCATGACACATCGGAATTTGCACCACGTGTACAATGTAATTTACGGTATTTTTTATTTTTTGCTGAAGAAGTCACGGTTAAACACTCAAGCCCAGGAATTCATTTTTCACAAATCTAATCTGATATTCTCTTATCTAGTTTCCCATTTTCCTACCATTAGACGTTTTTACAAACCAGTCTATAGTTTCGAGAAAATTTCGTGCATTTCGAATTCAAGGGAAACCACTACTTAGATGATATTCATTTATGAATAATGAATGTATTCATCAAATAAATTTATATTTATAAATACAGACTCAAATTTGACATGAATATTTGAACCGAGAAATACCATATATTATATCAAGGATATTAAAGATTATTACACAGGATGGCCAGCTCCCTATATAGCAATGTTATCCTGATATCCTGCCAACTGACGTCACCCCGATACCTTCCGTAGTTCATATTTTCATTTCATGACGAAGTGAAGCTAATATCTTTGTATATAGTCTATATACAAAGCTAATATAATGAAGTTTGAACTAGCCTTACGAAGTTTAGATCGATTCGTATTACTTCCAGTATTGTTTTTTACTAGCCACTTCGAAAATGCGTTTTGCTTTATGAAATTCAATTTTTGTGTTATACCTCCCTGTGCTTTCTACTTGAAACTCAGTGTAATACCAATATATAATGAGAGTTTTTATACTTCATACCAGATAATGACATGATTCAACAATATCAATAATATATATGTAAAATATTCGTGAACTGAAGAAATATATGTTTTTGGTTATGTATAAGGCATCGAGCGACGTCACTGACAGGATAATAAAATTATCGAATCGGGTCATCCTCTGTAAATGTTTGATGTTCTTGATATTATAATTTTGGATTTGAATCCTGGATTTTAGCTCTTGCGCGGATAGATGGCGGGCAGGTTCGATTTGATGATATTTTGGGTTTGTGGTTAAGTTCAAACTTGTTTTTTAAACTTTTTACCGGAGTTTTTCTAACGAAAAAAAGATTTTACCAAATGCTCACGGTTCTTCCTTCTTCATTAAAGTGCTTCGAAAATAGGTAATCTAAATTAAAAAACATTTGACGGGTAACGTGAACTTGATTTTCAGTAAGTTTTTTCTGAAAATATTCACCGGCGTAGAGGATTAATTTTTGGTAGTTCCTCAATAAATTCGTGTTTTCCCCATTTTTGTTTGAATGCTCTTTTATATTTCAGGTAAAAATGAACTCGCTAATAATACCTCCATCTCCAAACTGGTACTGCTCGTCAATACTAGCTTGTGCCCCAGACAATTCCGCTCTAATCTATGGAGCAAAAGGTGATCTTGTGGCTATGAAAAATTCACCACCCGAGGAGGCTAATGACGTTCAAATAATTTCACGAGCTCACTCACAGAAGTGAGTGAAAATATATCAAATATTTTGGTATTGAATTGGAAACCAAGCATCCATTACTGTTTTTATTTTTCAGAATAATCTCTGTAAGTGTTAATAAGAGCTGGGAAAAAAACAAGTTTGCAGCTACCACTTCAGAAGATAATATTGTGAAAATATGGGATATGAAAACTATGAAACTGCACTCTTCTCATTCGAAGCATGTAAATATGAAATTGGTTGATAATATCAACCTTCCTCAATTTTTTTGTTATCTTGATTCAATAAGTCAATTTTCAGCTGGATCATGGAAAAGCCATTGGTGTAAGCTTCGCTGGAGATGAGAGAGTTGTCAGTGTATCTGAAGATGGTATAATAGTAGTTTTCCAAATCTTTCAGAACCAAACCACTGTTCTTCAGAGCATATTTGATAACAAAGTCAGTATCACATGTGTTTCATCTTGCCCGCATGCCACATGGTTGGTAGCCTTTGGTTTGGCAAATGGGCTGGTTGCTGTTGCCGACTTGAGAAGTAAGATGATGTCAAGCTTTATTTTTATTGTTATTGTACTGTTATCGAAATATTTATCTTTGATAAACTGGGATCTTCTGTTTTTACTAATTTACTTTATTACTTTGATTGATTCAGAATGTAGGAAGTAATAAGCAAACTACCATGTAATAATGATGAATATGCAAAAATAAGGCTTATTCTACTTTTTTGTACAATATTGTGATCGAGAGAAACATGTTCAGTTTCGAGAGCCCCCTTACAAATCATTTCACATTCTTCAACAACTTTTTCCGCGATTATATACCTCATGATCATATATTGAAACTTAACAGTTTGTGAAAATAAATGATATTGAGTCCAATTCAAAACAAACGAAATACGGCGTACCGCAAGGTTCAATTTGGGTCCTCTTTTATTTCTGATTTCTAGTTATGGCCATGAAATGCAAAAATAAGGCTTATTCTATTTTTTTGTTCAATATTGTGATCAAAAGAAACATATGTTCCGTTTTCAGAGCCCCCTTACAAATCATTTCACCTTCTTCAACAACTTTTTCCGAAATTCTATACCTCATGATTATATATTAAAACCTAACAGTTAGTTTGTGAAAATAAATGATATCTAGTCCAATACAAAACAAACGAAATACGGCGTACCGCAAGGTTTGGGCCCTCTTATTTTTCTGATTTATTATGCATCTCCTCTCAAATGAATTATGGAGACATTTTCAATGTCAAGGATAATGTGACTTCGTGCTGAGGTCTCCATCTGTCTAAGATTAAGAGCAATCCATGTATTGTTGTCATAAAAATTCGAATTCCACTAAAAACTGCATAAACTAGACCTCTGCACTGAGCTCCACTAAGTTTTCAATAATGCATACTAAAAACTGCTCTTTTGATGAAACTGTCCAGGCTTATCCATTCGTGCCTCTGCACTGAGCTCCACTAAGTTTTCAATTATCCACGCTAAAAGCTCTGCTCTTTTGATGAAACTGTCCAGACTTATCCATTCGCGCCTCGATGATAGGAATCTTCGCACGGCGAACGTCTGGCGTTGTCTAGATCCGCCGGTCGATCCAGTGTTTTCTAAGCGAATTATAAGTCAAGTGCAGTTGTATTTTATAATGGAATTAATAAAAATAGTTTAGCGTTGTTAGGAGTGTTATTGAGGGTCAATTGCACCGCTCTATTTAACGAAGGTTCGAACTAAGCTAGGCTTAATCACTAAGGAAGAAGGAATCTGATTGGCAAATCCATAGCAGCAAAACCTAGTTTAGATAAACTACAATTGAGGACAAGTGGAGCAATTGGTCCTTAGGTGAACAAACAGAAATATCGTAACAATATTAATATTGTTAATATCATTCCTACAAAAAATCACTAATTGGGTTTTTATGGAGCGTCTTTGAAGTAGATATAAAAATCACTAGAATTCTGTGTGTCGCAAAGCGTACTGGTGAACAATCGTCAAAACATTTCATTATTCGGTTCATGAAAGATATTAGCATTGATGAAGATATTGGTGAGGATGCAGGTGTAGTCGATTCGAAGATATAGGTAGTCTGCTCTTGTGAATATGAAAGTCCTATGTAGGACAGTTGTAATTTTTTCATGATGCGCACCTGCTGAATCTTCATAACAATACTGATTATTCGGCTGCAATGGCTGCTATGACGTCCTGGTACCGTTGAAATGTTAGCCGCCTTAAAGCTTTTTATCGACAGGAGCAGACAACAATGAATACATATCAGGTGACCTAGAATCAATATACCTTCTCCCGTATCTTCTTTGTTATTTTGTCGTCATATATTAAATTCGGTATTTCAATTTGATGTCATAAATGTAAAATCAAACAAGTATCAAACGATATATTACACTTCCGGTTTTACCGGAAGCGCATCCAATTTTCATATTTCAAATGGAAAGTATATTTTTTTTGGGAATAACGATTGAGGATAGAATTATCTTTCCAAAGATATATCACAATCATACTTTCAATTCAAAATCTGCTGATATACTTAGTTGATATCTTATAAATATTACTTTTTGTATTTCCCTCGTAACGAAACATCTTCATGAAAAGTATGCTATTAAAAATTGAATAATATCATCAACTAATTCATGGGCAAACTATTCACACAATATTTTTATGCGGATTAGATATATTTCAAAATTTAATTTTTCTTCGTGTTTCAACACCAAGTCTATCATTTCTCAAATGCTGAGGGATTTTTAAATTTGGGGAAAACCTAAACATGGATTGTATTGGAGTTAATAATAAACTTTAAAAATTACTATGTTAGCATTCAAGAAATGATAGACTTGACGTCGAAATATGAAAAAAAACTGTATATAAAATATTGTGTGAAAAGTTTGGCCATGAACTGGTGTTACTCACGTGATATTGTTCAATATTTTATAGCATACTTTCATGAGAATCTTTCGTTACAGGAGAAATACAAAAAGTATTTTTCATTAAGTCAATTGTACCAGCAGATTGTGAATTGGAAACATAATTATGATATATCATTAGAGAGCTTTTTCTATATCTAATCGTAATTTCTAAAAAAAATTATATATTCCATTTGAAATATGAAAATCGAATGCGCTTCCGATCAAACCGGAAGTGTCATATATATGGTTTGATACTTGCTAAATGGTACACTCATGGCTTTAAATCGAAGTACTGAATATGAAATATCCGTACAAAATAACAACGTTAGTTGGTTTCGGGTCACCCGTTATATATTCAAAACAGTAGTATAGTTACTTTTGAGAAGGAAAGTTATGTTTCTCGGACGGATTTATTGTTGATCTTGCCATTGCGCAAAGCCGTCCTTGCTTCTGCAAGTTCTTATACTGGGATTGAGTGCTCCAATGCAGTTATAAATGTGGTCATATTCGGAACTGATCACAAGCTAGATTGATGTTGGGTTTATGTAGTAATGAGTCTAATCCAAGGGAGAATATATTTTCATGAATTTGTCCTCAAAAAGACATAAGATCTGTCTTTTTGTTCTTACACCTCATCAATGTTTCATTTTCAGAAAACGGCAAAATTTTATACAAACTGAGAGGTCACGAAAAGTCCGTCGTCTCACTAGCTTGGTGTCCCGTACCGATCAACATCTTCCCGAAGGACCCCTTGAACCATGTGGGACAAAAGAAACAACCTGGCGAAGGTATAGTAGAGGTTAATGGATAGAAAGATGAAAAATCAAGTAAAATATACACATATCTGGAAACGATCCATTCGCAGTTATAGCACTGAAGTTTGAATGCCTTTGGAAGTTCTGATAAACTCTGTACTAAATATCCTATTTAGTTTTGATCTGATTCCATTTCACGTTGTTCTTGTTTGTTTTCCTTTTCAAGATTCGAAATGTTTAGAAATCAGGCATACAGAGGGGATGTTGGGGTGGTAGATTTCCAAATAACAGCAAAACAGAGATAAAAAGTTATGACATTATTGGACCTTTTCAAATGCCCACCTCTTCTTATGCCCATAGGCTGGCCTGGCAGACTGGGAATTGGGAAGTTCATTATATCAACGGTCCATTTGTGGAAAAAAGTAGAGTGGAAAATAGGAATTTTCAAAAAATGTCCAACAAATGTTCGAATAAAAAACATTTTAATAAGAATTGTTATCCACAGTTTATCACTAAGAAAATATTATTAATTGTATCGCCTGATGAAAGAAACCTCACGCTTAGAGGTCCATTCAGAATATTGATTTCCTATTCCTTGGGTATAGAAGGAAGGTAAACATCTTTATTTGTTGACCTAGATTGTCCAAACAAATCACAAGAACGCCACATTTTGCAAAAATCTCGGACAAAACCAACAATAATACAAATCCGACACTGTAATAGAATGAAACTAGTTTCAGAGTTTCAGAAGGTTTAATGTTTATAAGGAACGAAATCAATAAATAAACGCGATAAAAACATTGTTACACATTCAATGAAAGTTTGAAAATACTCCAATCTATGACGGTGAAAATAGTGTAAACTCTGTATTTATCCCATACAGCACCGATTCGTATGAAAATTTGGATAAAGGTTCTACTTACCCTCTATTTCAAAATCTACCCTGTGCCGAGGGTTGCTTTTTTGGAGGGGGGGTAAAAACCGCCCCTATTCGAAAAAAAAATATCAAAATTTTAGATTGGAGCATGTAATAAACTGAAATCATATTTATATTAGTAAAATCAATCAGTTGCTAATTTTTAATATAATTTATGGTTCAGTAATCAGTGTCAGCCCTTAACACCCCCCCCCCTTGTGACAGAATATCATCAGAAAATAATGATTAACATGTTATTTGGCAGTTATTCATCTTATTCAGTATCTATTTGCATTTAATTCGAGATTTAGCTTCTATCTACGATCTACTTCAAAGTTGAGGTTGTGCCTGGGGTTGATTTTTATTCATCAGAGGTGAAAACTACCCCTATTCAAAAAAAAATTACAAAATACTAGTTTTTAGCGTGCAGTTATCTGTAAATACGTTGAATTGACCTTGATAGACAATTTCTGTTGGAGTTACCTCTGTACTCGGGGTTGCTTTTGATTTTTTAAGGGTGAAAACTACCCCATTGAAAGAAGGTTGAGTCTAGATTTGGATGTGTGATCGATTGAAATCATATAGTTCCACTAGGCCTAAAATATAGTTACTATGTGTATTCTTCAATATACTAATGTACATACTCTAATTTCTACAAAAATTGTTTTTGTTTTTTTTTCCATAACTCGCTTGGTCTTTAAGCAATCAAATCCACCAGAAAAGCATTTTGTAGCTTTTTTCAAGGGCTATAAGCTCATTCACATGATTTTTTGTTGCAGATTATATTTTTGAAAAGGTTCATGCTGAGAGGGCTCAAAAAATGTACTTTGCGCTAACCCTCACAATATTTAACTGGTCATATCTCTATTTTCATCCTGCAGAAAAAAATGAAACACCAAAAGTTTCAGAGAAGAATAACCTTCAAATTTGTATTCTAGAAAATTTTGCATGTGATCAATACTTTTCGAGTTATTTCGAAGAAATGGTTATTTTTTGCTGAATTACGTATATGATTTTTTCTCTTCCATCTCATTTTTTTGCAAAACTATGTACTTACAATTTATGAAAAACTCAAAACTCATTATTAGAACATGAATGAAGTGAATTATTGAGTAACAACGATTTTTTTCAAAGGGGGAGGAAGAGAGGATGAGTTATTCACAATTTTTTTTCAACGGAAAAATAGAATTCAACATTATTTCCTTCATACCTCGGTCAGTTTTGATGCCAGAAACTTTTATAAATAACGAAAATTAAGGATTTCTGAAGTACTTCAAAAAAGGTTCAATGAGTTTTTCCCGAAAAATGCATTGGTTTTTGGTTATTGTACGTAGAAACTTTCCATTTTGGCGTTTGAAAATACCAATCAACTTCCAACAAGCAATTATTCAGTTTGTAGTGGGTTTGCATACATCACAAATAAACGATCGCTTTTGTTTTTTCAAAAGCCATAATTTTGCTCTCCGTAGGTTTTTCGGTTAGATGGATATTTTTCCAGTTATTCGGGAAAAAGGATCTGAAAACGTGTTTTTTTTTGCCTGAAAACCGACAATTGCACTCACGAATAAGTCGAAAAGTATTGCTTTTCATAAAAAACTTCATTGAACAAAAAGTGCTTAGAATTAGCAAATCTATTGATTTCCGCACTTATTTCCAATAAAAAAAATTTCACCCCCCAAGAAGGGGTGGCATCCACCCTCAGGGAGAAAGCAACCCTCGGCACAGGGTAGATTTTGAAAAAGAGGTTATGTAGATCCTGAATCCAAATTTTCATGCGAATCGGTGCTGTATGTGATAAATACACGGGAAAAAGGTTATAGACTGGACTAAAAATGGGTGGAAAAATCGGTGGAATCATCATTGTTTTCAGGTATCCTAGGTACGAATCGTTTCTGTATATTTCTAGACATAGCAGTTTTTTGTTCGCCAAGTGTTATAACGTATTTTTTATTATTATATTTCAATTTTGCTGCAAAAAAATATGTGGTAATTGCAATATATACCATTGTAAAATCTACACGTTGAGAAGTTGATAATTTGAAAAACTATAAGTTTGTGGTAATCAATTATTCGTTCAGGTCACCTACTGTGGACTAACAGTCTTGCCACAGAATAATTATAGAAGCGAAACGGTAACCGATCTTTAGCACTTTCATCGACACTGAGAAATCTGACAATATATACCGACAATAGGAAACTACACTGAGAAAACTCGAGTGACATGCGTCAAATTAATAAGCTGTCTCTTTCTGACTGAGTGTGGATTCATGCAGCACAAAATAACAAATAAGAAATAACAATCAGCAAGAAAAGTTGAACTTCTTATGTTTCAATGAATGTGTTCATGCAGACAAATAACATTTAATTAATAACAAATAAGAAATGAGAGATGGCCAACTTTTATCTTTTTACCTTAAATGAACGAGATTTCTGGTGCGCAACTAATACGCAGCTGAACGCGGATTCGACGGAATGTTCGTCCGATTATGAAAATAATAACCTCACTTATTTTTCAAATATTTGTGGTGCAGTTTATTTCGCTCCTGTTTTTCATTTCGCATTTTATTATGGAATTTAGCCTACCTGGTTCAACAATTTTCCGAATTATGTGATTAGGGAAATAAAAACTTCAAAAATAAAAATATCAAAGAGGAAGCTTTGTCTGTTTATTGGTTTCACAGACCATTTCCTTTATTTTTCTTTTTTAGAAAGACAAAACTTGCAGATAATAGCATTAAAAGGAAAAAAAAGATTCGGCCTCTTCTATATCATTGGACATTTTGACTTTATAATTTTTAAGATATCACCTACAACTCCAACACTAAAAAGAAGGGTTACTTTAAATTCTCGGATATGTTTCGGATCTGCGATGTGCGTATGCTTATTTTTTATTTATTATTTGCTATTTTGGGTTCATGAATGCTACCTTTTTAATATTCGTCATTTGCTAATTGTTATTTATTATTTGGTATTTGATGCTGCATGAATCCACACTAATTGAAACAAAAGAGAAAAACCAATTTACGCTCTCATTGGTGCACTTAGGAAAGGCGTGGCTTTTACCGATTATGTCATTGGATTCGTTTCTATATAGTAGTCGATTATTCTGTGGTCTAGCTTTACAATTTCATTCTGACAAATCTTCAGTTCGTCTGCAAATCAGACAATAATAAATAATTCACTTGTTGTGACAAGTGACAGAAAATGAAGCTGCGATACGATCCGCGCATGCGCCTTTTCAATCTGCTGCTTTTGCAGCAACAATTTTGCTGCTCATGTAAATGCCCCTTTAGAAGTTTCAGAAAGCGAAACCGACAAGCAACGCACCGCGTCCGAATATAAATCGCTGCTGAGGAACGAAATCGAGATGCCGCGCTTGATGACAATGTTCGAGGAACGGCTGAGAGATTATCCCGAAGAGGAGCGCGGGGTGGCCGCTTTCAAAACGGTGGAGGCGTTGTTGACGTCCGATCCGGAGCGATACGCTGGTCGACGCGATCAGATAACGGAGGCTTGCGAAACGTTGTTGAGGCAGAGAGTCACCGACGCGGATCTGGACGTTAGTTCGGAATGCGAGTCCGCTAAAACAGAGTTCAGTTTTTTGAGGCTCTCTTCGAGAGACGTCAGCGCGGACGTAAACGTAACAGGTGATTGAAAAAAACATCAAAAGGGGGGAATTTCAATGTTTTTTTTGTGTTCGCAACGAAGTTTTGGTAAAGAATGTTTTGGCTTTTTTGTTTGAATAAAAAAAAAGGACACAAACCTTTTATAAAAGTAGCATCAAGTATTAGGAAATATGCATGGTTTTTTTGCGTAAGTATGAAAAAAATGGTGTAAGATGGTGAGAAGGCATAACGTTTCTCGAAAATCGTGTTTATATTGTTGTGAAGATTGTTTTAACGTAAGTATGTTATATTTATACAGCTCTGTGTGAATTAGTCAGAAGTAAGTTTTGCATTAGCTATTCAGCAGTGGAAAATTCGGTCTTTAACTACCCTAACCCAGTTTACAAACCTATCGGAATATATATTTGAAAATAATAATAAATGCAGTTCATTGAACAAAATACAATATTGCTCAAATGGCTA
>JAVJAQ010005439.1:191282-266878 GCA_032362365.1 Zygogramma bicolorata
AAAAGTATGTGTGTGAGTTTGCCCTATTGGGATTTCAAGATGAGCGATACGACCTCTTGTAAAAAGTCGAACAATGTCAAAGTGGTGCGTGTGGTGCTTAAAATTTAGTAGTTGAAGTCTTGGCAAAAGTAGAGCTGCGATATTATTTTGAAATTTTGGAATATGACTAAAATTCTTACTAATGTTTATCAAACATAATTCAAGGTTAAAGTTCACAAAATATTACAATTAGACATTCCAGATACTTATCAAAAATGTCAAATGAATCGAAATGAACCAATACGGCGTCATCTGCCCCCCAGAAACTATCGTTTGTTTTTTGCAACCGTGTGTGATTGGTTGAAACTTGTGTCAGCCACCCAGACATCACGTGATCTGGAATGTCTAATTTGGAATGTTGAAACAACGTCAAAGTCCTAACCTCAATTAGAAATAGTTGTCAAAGTGATACATATTAGTTGAAGTTTCTAGCAAATACACTACCGAAAAAAATCTGTAATTCCCTCGAAGTGATAAGGCACTCAAGAACCTCACGCCCTCACAAGAGTGTTCAATGAGGGGAATATGAAATAATGAATATCGGAGATTTTTTAACCACTTTGATGATCGTGATAGATAATAATACCTGCTGAACAAGGAACATGTATTATTGTAATCCAATTTCAAATAAACCATTTTGGTAGATTTTTGTCGGATTCGAATCCCCAGCAAAATGATTAAAAATAATACATGGGATTTGAAACAAAAAATAATAGATATTGCTCATATGATATAAAAAATTGTTAGTCACCGATGACGACATAACATTAACTCAGTGTAGCAAGCTGCTGCACTGGAGTATTTAATTATAAATTTCGTACCTAATGGGATTTCAAGCTAAGCGATACGGTGGCAGTTGACGAACGAAAGTAATCTACTGACAGTTGTCTGCCAAGGTGAAAGATTGACGTAACATTCCTCGGATCAAATGGTTCTTGTTTATGTTTGAATTATTCAGCTTCGAATTCGCAAATTCTCATCTTATTCAAAGAATATTTACAATAAAACCTTGCGTATTCAAATTTTTCAAAAACAACCTTCTCTAGAGTATTCCTTTTGAAATCGGATTCCGCCTTAAATTCCAACGGCTTTTTCCTTCACAGCCCATAGTGTGGAAATATACTGAATATTGTCTGAAATGCAATTTTTCTGATAGGTACATGGACAACAAATTCATCAAAATTCCAAATGGAATTGAAATATATTTTTCCCTTTCCTCATCACTCAATAATCCATCTTAATCCATTTAACCTCAACCTCTATATCAACGAGATCAACAAAATTAGACAAATAAATGAGCGACCTTGAATAGACTTTAGTACCAATATCGACACCATGGCGCTGGCAACTTAATCATTCAGGTGCGCTGCGTTGCACCTACATTTCGTTATGCCCACATTTCGTAACATCCACACTCTCCGAACATACCCGAATGATGCACTGTTGCAAAATTTACCGGATATTCTGCAATTTTCTGTTAACCCAATCTAACTTAACCTAACCTAAAAGAAGGATGAATTTGGCAACAGCGCATCACTCGGGTATGTTCGGAGAGTGTGGGTGTTACGAAATGTGAGTGTTACGTACTGTGGGTGTTATGCACTGTGGGTGTTACGAAATGTGGGTAGAACGAGATGCTCCCAATCATTCAGTGGTAATCGGTTGGCAATAAATTTGATTATGCTACGATTAACTTCATATTAATCCATCTATTGACAACTGTATTTAGAAAATCACAGCTTTGTGTTCTGGTGGATACTTCAAATATAATCTCGCGATAGAAAACTGTAGTTTTTCGAAAAAATCATTTTATAGCTACGATCCTTCCTGAAAAATGGCAAAGAGGATGCTAAAGAGCGCTATCAAGAATTGGTGAGTTGTTTCGAAAGATAAGGGATCTGGATATACAACCATAAACAGGTCACAAGTTTGAATCAAAATAAAATTTTTGACAAAAACCAGAATTGTGACTGCGAAGAGTAGGTTCAAGTTGTAAATGAAATTTTGCTCATAAATTCAGACGACCTGATAAGAAACAGTTTGTTTTCAAGAAGGCAATGAGTTTCTGACCACACCCTTAGTATGGCCATAGATTTTGTGGTGTTCTTCTAAATTAAAAGATTAAATGATACAGTGTCGTCGTTAAACGAAAAAAATACATCAATAAAATGCGTATTCTGTGATAGGATTTAATATCACATTTATTAAAATTGTTTATGAACATTGTATATTTGGTATTAAATATATCTTGTTTACTATTAAAAAATAAAACCCTTTCGAAATACAAAAGCGGCAATATTTCTTGGGATTTCAAAAATCATTTTCACAAATATTTTATCAACTCTTAAGGATACTAAAACTATATACAATTAAATATGAAGTGGTCAGCGGCATTGATTTATTTTGCTCCGAGAGCTATAGCTGTTAGTTTTCTTGAACTAATATAACTAAATGTTAATCGGAATAAGTACATTGTAGGATTTTTCATATTTTTCAATCTTAAATTAGTCAAAAACTATATGTTCCATTGGGTATATTTTTGTCAAGCTTCCAAATATTGCGAGATATCTAAATAACATTAGTTTCAAGGTTAGAATATAATTATTTGTATCAATCAGGAACTTGAGCTCATCTATGGAATATTCTGCTTAGGAATGTCTATACAATGAGGCAAGGTGTACATTATGCTAAAAAGTTCAAGCAGTAAATAGTTGAAATAAATGTGACAGGACTAAACAAATTCAAAGCCCATTCCTCACGCATCCTGATTCCGTATTTTTCGTCCGAAATTTTATCAGTTGTCAAATCTTCATTGTTATTTTGACAACTTTGACATAATTTTGGAAAAAACATTCGAAATGAGCTTGGGCTATACACACGTGATGAACACTGAATCGGTAACATAAGTTGAATATTGGTAATGTTCAATCAAACAGGCAGATCTCTTGCTCAACACCTATCTTAAAAGTGAAACCTCGTAAATTCAGATTCCGGCTGGTAATTCGATTCAAATACTAACCAATACTAGTGGTTGAACATAAAAACATCCCAAGATTCTTCACAAATACTTCTGGTAAAAATGTTGAGTCCCATGCTGGCCATGAAATGCAATTTATGCATGTACACTTTGTAGTTGGTAAACTAAGCAAGGGAAACAATACTGCACTTAAACGACAAAAAACGAAAAAAAAAGGTGTTTACGTGGCTGCCAATTTGATCGCAAGCATCCATTAACAAATTGGCATTTTATTTGGAAAATAAACTCAGTTCGATTTTTTTTTAAATAAATATTTCAAAGAAGATGAATTCAGAAAGTTCGAATATAATACTTTCATTTTAATTCATTTCATATTTTCAAATGAAGTTAATCGACGAGCTCTATTTATTTCATTATCTCCCGGTATTCAAGACTTATAAGTTCATTTAAAAAATGAAGATGGCGATGATCGTTCCAAAAAACGATTGCAGTCTGTTAGAGAAAAATCACAAAGATATTCAACTCTAATAAATTTACACAAATCTTAAACGTAGGTAGCTGAAATAAAAAAATATATAGATTCATTTCATAATTTTTAGGAACTAGAAAATGGTAACTATTCGTTATCCGAGCTCATGCTAGATTGGTGGTTTCTTGCATATTTTGATCAGATGAGTGCGAAGATACATCACTTCAAAGATGAAAAGTGCAAGAAACAAACCCTCGAGAGATTTGACGAGTTTAACAATTGTTTTCATGCTTTCTGTTTATAGACTATAACTTAACGTTCATTCTCTATTGGCATTTCAATTCAAGATCGTATCGCCACTTCGGAGAAAATATGAAGTAGTTTGCACCACTTTGAAAAATTGTTACCATTCAATTAAAAAAAAAAGGAATTCATATATTCAATTGAGACATCGACATTTTTGACAGTGCTTTGGAATTTTTTAGCGTTTTTCCACTTTTTATATGAATTGGCGTCATCTAGCGACGTAATTGAAAATACGACATGACCCTTAAAAGCATTGTTTGAAGAGAAAGAGGATAATCAGTCAATGGTTGTGTGAAAAAGATTTGAAGCGTTTTTGTTAGGCCATGGTGCAGATTTCTGTGTCAGTTTCACTGAAATGTTAAAAGATAATGGAGTTTCAAAATAGAGTTGACAATGGAAGTTCACACCGGTAATCAAATCACTCATGAAAGTATGAATGACATAAGACATCGACAAAAAATTACACTTGTGTTCCTGTATTGACTGCCATTTTATGGCATTATATATAAGTATTCAAGAAAATGTACGATTCAAGCTATTTCCGTAAGATTAACCAACTCTCCTCTCAATTGGGATTTCAAGATAAGCGATACGCTCTCTGGTGAACAGTCTGAAACAATGTCAAAATATTGTCGAAGTAGTTCTCATTATTAGTCAAAGTATTGGTCAAAGTGTCGCTGCGATATTATTTTGAAATTTTGGAATATGATTAAAATTATTACTGTTTATCAAGCACAATTCTTGGTTAACGTTCACATTAAAAGTGAAAAAACACCAGAAACTGTAATAGTCGCTCACCAAATTTGACGGTTTGTAATTTTCAAACAACGTCAAAGTCCTAACCTTAAATATCAATAGTTGTCAAAGTAGTACTTATTTCTTGGAGGGTTCTTCTGTGGCGCTGCGATCTCAATTTGAAATCTCAATAAACAATGGTAAGAGTGCTTCCATGAAATTCTAAACAATATTGCATCCGTTGCAGCACCGGAGTTTTTAGACAGCTCAGTTAAAACCTATTGGGATTTCAATTAGGATCGCAGCGCCACATTCCAACTAATAATCACCACATTGACAACTACTGCTATTTAAGGCTATGACTATGACGTTGTTTGAAAATCCCAAACCTACAATTTTGTGAGCGACTATTAGTTTTTAGTTTTTTCACTTTTTATGTGAACGTCGACCATAAATTGTGCTTTATAAACATCAGTAATAATTTTAATCATATTTCAAAATAAAATCGCAGCGCCATTTTGACCAAATCTTCAACTAATAAGCGCCACTTTGACATTATTTGAACTTTTCACCAGAGGGCGTATCGCTTATCTTGAAATCCCAAAAGGATACATTTGTTGTGTCGCAGTTGAACACATCTATTTTATATCGCTTTGTGTCATTTTATATATGACTCGAGGATTAGGTCCTGATTGTTATATTCCTGAGCGCGAACTGGAATTTAAACTCAGTTTTCGTTTGTGGTAAATTCGGGCCTAGTGATTTCGGGATTCAGCAACAGCTAACTAGATAACAAGTGAGAGAACACTCGCATGAGCCCAAATAGAGAACAATTGACCATGATCGCGCTAATTTCAAATTAAGATTAATGTTGAGTGTTACCCACATCACAAACCTTATCCAGCTATTATCGATATAATATTTCGCATAACTCTTCAGCGACCAATACCAAGCTTGGTCATGAGTTCGCCTGCTTCTTCAGCGACATTTCGATGGCTAGTTTACCCGCGAGCACGCCGTGTTTTTCTATTTTGTTCCAGATGGTCGCCATGAGGACACAAAAGACGAACAAAACGAAAATCAACGCTCTGAGGATGTTGAATACGACGACGAAACCCACGGGGGTATCTAATACTAGGGAAACCGATAAGCCGGCAAACAATACGACGGCGAACATTAGGTAGACGATTTTGTGGGTGACCAGCGTATGAAGGGCCCGGTCTGCAACTTGGAGGCACTCTTCCAGCACGCCTTTCAGGGTCTCGGGATCCCTGAAAATATCAAATAATTATTTACTCATGATAACTAAGGCCGGAACTCACCGAAAACTTAAACCGAGTTTGAACTCCATTTGGCGCTCAAAAAGAAGAGTGACGGAAAATGCATGCAAGTTCCGCTAGATTCTTCTACTTGAGCACCACTTGAAGCTCAGTTTTCATCTTTGGTGAATTCGAGCCTTAAGCAGCGATGCATAGCTGAGACACTGAACACCTCATAGGTGAGGTGTTCTGTGGTTGAGAGCACAGATCATAGAAACAAGTTTAGATATGAAACAGCATACTTGTATAAGCCAAAACCATGGCGCCACATCATGTATCGGTTGTTGGCCACTACTATACACTATACAACAAAATTGGATGGATTAGAGAAAGCTGTGGAAACTACAAATGCAGAATTGTTTCGTGGTATCAACTTGAGGGCAGATCTTCCATACTTGGATCGATCGATACAAACCAACCAGTAAAGGAAAATCTATCTCGCCAACAAGATTACAATTTCTGGAATATGTGGTCAAGGGAATTTTATAATTTCTGAGGAATCTGATAAATGGTGAGAAGGTAACTTTGACCTTATTGACAGTGACAAAAATTATGATTCGATTCCGAGAAGTTAATTTCAGTAGTATAAAAAAATCCCTCACTTGGAGTAACTTTCCATAGTCCTCTGACTGATCTCCAGGGTGGCTTCTATCGCTTCATGATCCGAATAACTGCAGGGATATCGGGATATGCGGTTTGGTAAAGGAGTGTTGTAGCGTTTCAGTTCTACTCGTAACCTTGAGCCGGGGTGGTACATGATGTAGTCTATTCTCGAGCCGGAATTTTTCTTGCCAGAGCAGCTACTGGGGGTGTAACTGTTTCTGGGATTCCAGAAGGTTGCAGAGTGCTCTTCCGGTACTTCACCGCCCTCAAAGGCGTCCAAGAGGCCGGGGACCGAGAGCATCACTCTGAAAAGAAAAGGACTTGTGCTGTAACAGTCACCGTTTTTGAAGCAAGGTGGAATTTGTCAAGAGTAATATATACAAAAAATTTATTATCATCCATGGTGTTGAAAGTAAATGCATTATCGATTTGTATATACTGTTTGATTATATTTGTCCCCTTCTTATATGTAAAACGCATGTTTGAATGGCTGGGTGATCAAAACAGAGTCAGGTGTATTATTTAAGGACTTATTTCAGACATAAGTGAGATTAAAATAATAACAATGATTTATTCAGTAAATAGGGAATGGAAAAAATTAACGAATACAACTCATTTTTTCAATCAAACAAAAAGAAAAAATAGGCGAAACTTGCTGAAATGTGTCATATTCATATTCACTCATTGAAAATGAGTAACCATGGTTTTCAATGCCGAAAAAAAAACAAGATCGCATCAATCATACGATAATGAAGTGATAACATTTGATACATTACAAATTTATATGCAAATATCAGGAGCATGGAAAATATATAAAAAACATGCCCACTCATAAATGGAACTTGGCTCAGTAGAACCCACCAAAAAGATTACCTCAGACAATAAAATTATAAGAGAATATCTTCTCTCATAAACGAATATTATAACATAAAGTTTTGATTCGTTCGTTAGAATAAATGGAAGAGGTCATTTGAAACCACCTTTCTCACCTATAAGCAAGATCCCCTGGTTCAGTATTCAGATCTCCAGCTAAAACTGCCAAGTCGGCATTTTGAGAAGTGAGCATAATAAATTGAGCAGTATCGTACGCCTGTAAGATACGGTGAGCTTCATATTCATCACTTTTTCGGTTGTATTCAGCATGTAGCTGAAAATAAAATTCATAATGTAAATTAATCCGAAGATGGCCTGAAGGCGGATCCTCATACATGCGATTTTGTAATCCAATATTTTCACGAATATCACAAAAAAATTCGAAAAGTTGGATTTCAATATTTAGCATCCAGAAAACGTCAAAATGTGAGATGTGTATGTTCTCTATATGAGGTGTCTAACATCACCCGGAGAAAAGGCCCTTCGAGTACGAAAGAAGAAGTAGACAGAATGGCTCCTGACATCTATTGGCTAGTTTTGCAAGTAAATCCGAGTTATTTGAAATTTTTTTAGAACAAAACAAAATATTAAGAAAAATATTCTACTTTTCCATATCTTACCTACACATATTCAGTGTTTTTCAGTGCTACTCAATATATTTTGTGAAACTTTCAGGTAATTAACTTACATGAGCAGTGTAGACATTTATTCTAAAATTGTTGACTCTCATTGTGCACAATCCTACCCCTTTACCTCCAAACCAGTCTCCGTGATGCAGTTTATGAATGTAACCATTCAGAGACCACTGGTGAAAGAATGTTTCCTCAAATCGATGCCTCGATAATATGCATACCCCTGAACCTGTTACCCCACTGAAAGACAAAAGGGCAGTGAATTGCAATACCCAATTTCCAATACCCTTTTTACCTGTAGAAATAGTGTGAATAAGGGAAAACTCCAGCCACTTTGTCCCTGATGAGAAAAAAGTCTCGATCGGTCCAGACTTCTTGGAGACAAGCTACATCATACTGACTAGTGGCCAAATATTCAGCAATGGCCTTCATACGTTTTTTCCTGTCTTTGGAAATTACTGCGATACCCCTATTGATTGGCAAAATGAGATATGATGAGAGATTTGCTTTGTGAGCATTTCTTACCAGCAATTTAATGTGAAAACCTTGAACTCGAGGCTCATTCTAATAATTTTTGTTGAAATCACTTGAGAAGTATAATAAATGCATATGTTTGTGTAAAATATTATCAAATTCAAACAGCTAACATCATCCTTTATCTTTATTTGTGATTATCATCTGACGAATTTTGTATGCGTCAACTTCATAGATTAGCCTGTCACATTTTTCAGGTTATGATCCATACTGGTGGTGCAGATTCTGACATTTAATCCATAGTATACAATAATTTTATTTTATTATTTCTTACATAGGTACCACAACGAGTTCTCAACAATTTACAGCACCCTATATAAAAAATGCATCCAAGTTTTATATACAACCAAAAATAATCCAAATATCCCCTAAAAAAAAATGTTGATTTCATGACACATCGGAATTTGCACCACGTGTACAATGTAATTTACGGTATTTTTTATTTTTTGCTGAAGAAGTCACGGTTAAACACTCAAGCCCAGGAATTCATTTTTCACAAATCTAATCTGATATTCTCTTATCTAGTTTCCCATTTTCCTACCATTAGACGTTTTTACAAACCAGTCTATAGTTTCGAGAAAATTTCGTGCATTTCGAATTCAAGGGAAACCACTACTTAGATGATATTCATTTATGAATAATGAATGTATTCATCAAATAAATTTATATTTATAAATACAGACTCAAATTTGACATGAATATTTGAACCGAGAAATACCATATATTATATCAAGGATATTAAAGATTATTACACAGGATGGCCAGCTCCCTATATAGCAATGTTATCCTGATATCCTGCCAACTGACGTCACCCCGATACCTTCCGTAGTTCATATTTTCATTTCATGACGAAGTGAAGCTAATATCTTTGTATATAGTCTATATACAAAGCTAATATAATGAAGTTTGAACTAGCCTTACGAAGTTTAGATCGATTCGTATTACTTCCAGTATTGTTTTTTACTAGCCACTTCGAAAATGCGTTTTGCTTTATGAAATTCAATTTTTGTGTTATACCTCCCTGTGCTTTCTACTTGAAACTCAGTGTAATACCAATATATAATGAGAGTTTTTATACTTCATACCAGATAATGACATGATTCAACAATATCAATAATATATATGTAAAATATTCGTGAACTGAAGAAATATATGTTTTTGGTTATGTATAAGGCATCGAGCGACGTCACTGACAGGATAATAAAATTATCGAATCGGGTCATCCTCTGTAAATGTTTGATGTTCTTGATATTATAATTTTGGATTTGAATCCTGGATTTTAGCTCTTGCGCGGATAGATGGCGGGCAGGTTCGATTTGATGATATTTTGGGTTTGTGGTTAAGTTCAAACTTGTTTTTTAAACTTTTTACCGGAGTTTTTCTAACGAAAAAAAGATTTTACCAAATGCTCACGGTTCTTCCTTCTTCATTAAAGTGCTTCGAAAATAGGTAATCTAAATTAAAAAACATTTGACGGGTAACGTGAACTTGATTTTCAGTAAGTTTTTTCTGAAAATATTCACCGGCGTAGAGGATTAATTTTTGGTAGTTCCTCAATAAATTCGTGTTTTCCCCATTTTTGTTTGAATGCTCTTTTATATTTCAGGTAAAAATGAACTCGCTAATAATACCTCCATCTCCAAACTGGTACTGCTCGTCAATACTAGCTTGTGCCCCAGACAATTCCGCTCTAATCTATGGAGCAAAAGGTGATCTTGTGGCTATGAAAAATTCACCACCCGAGGAGGCTAATGACGTTCAAATAATTTCACGAGCTCACTCACAGAAGTGAGTGAAAATATATCAAATATTTTGGTATTGAATTGGAAACCAAGCATCCATTACTGTTTTTATTTTTCAGAATAATCTCTGTAAGTGTTAATAAGAGCTGGGAAAAAAACAAGTTTGCAGCTACCACTTCAGAAGATAATATTGTGAAAATATGGGATATGAAAACTATGAAACTGCACTCTTCTCATTCGAAGCATGTAAATATGAAATTGGTTGATAATATCAACCTTCCTCAATTTTTCTGTTATCTTGATTCAATAAGTCAATTTTCAGCTGGATCATGGAAAAGCCATTGGTGTAAGCTTTGCTGGAGATGAGAGAGTTGTCAGTGTATCTGAAGATGGTATAATAGTAGTTTTCCAAATCTTTCAGAACCAAACCACTGTTCTTCAGAGCATATTTGATAACAAAGTCAGTATCACATGTGTTTCATCTTGCCCGCATGCCACATGGTTGGTAGCCTTTGGTTTGGCAAATGGGCTGGTTGCTGTTGCCGACTTGAGAAGTAAGATGATGTCAAGCTTTATTTTTATTGTTATTGTACTGTTATCGAAATATTTATCTTTGATAAACTGGGATCTTCTGTTTTTACTAATTTACTTTATTACTTTGATTGATTCAGAATGTAGGAAGTAATAAGCAAACTACCATGTAATAATGATGAATATGCAAAAATAAGGCTTATTCTACTTTTTTGTACAATATTGTGATCGAGAGAAACATGTTCAGTTTCGAGAGCCCCCTTACAAATCATTTCACATTCTTCAACAACTTTTTCCGCGATTATATACCTCATGATCATATATTGAAACTTAACAGTTTGTGAAAATAAATGATATTGAGTCCAATTCAAAACAAACGAAATACGGCGTACCGCAAGGTTCAATTTGGGTCCTCTTTTATTTCTGATTTCTAGTTATGGCCATGAAATGCAAAAATAAGGCTTATTCTATTTTTTTGTTCAATATTGTGATCAAAAGAAACATATGTTCCGTTTTCAGAGCCCCCTTACAAATCATTTCACCTTCTTCAACAACTTTTTCCGAAATTCTATACCTCATGATTATATATTAAAACCTAACAGTTAGTTTGTGAAAATAAATGATATCTAGTCCAATACAAAACAAACGAAATACGGCGTACCGCAAGGTTTGGGCCCTCTTATTTTTCTGATTTATTATGCATCTCCTCTCAAATGAATTATGGAGACATTTTCAATGTCAAGGATAATGTGACTTCGTGCTGAGGTCTCCATCTGTCTAAGATTAAGAGCAATCCATGTATTGTTGTCATAAAAATTCGAATTCCACTAAAAACTGCATAAACTAGACCTCTGCACTGAGCTCCACTAAGTTTTCAATAATGCATACTAAAAACTGCTCTTTTGATGAAACTGTCCAGGCTTATCCATTCGTGCCTCTGCACTGAGCTCCACTAAGTTTTCAATTATCCACGCTAAAAGCTCTGCTCTTTTGATGAAACTGTCCAGACTTATCCATTCGCGCCTCGATGATAGGAATCTTCGCACGGCGAACGTCTGGCGTTGTCTAGATCCGCCGGTCGATCCAGTGTTTTCTAAGCGAATTATAAGTCAAGTGCAGTTGTATTTTATAATGGAATTAATAAAAATAGTTTAGCGTTGTTAGGAGTGTTATTGAGGGTCAATTGCACCGCTCTATTTAACGAAGGTTCGAACTAAGCTAGGCTTAATCACTAAGGAAGAAGGAATCTGATTGGCAAATCCATAGCAACAAAACCTAGTTTAGATAAACTACAATTGAGGACAAGTGGAGCAATTGGTCCTTAGGTGAACAAACAGAAATATCGTAACAATATTAATATTGTTAATATCATTCCTACAAAAAATCACTAATTGGGTTTTTATGGAGCGTCTTTGAAGTAGATATAAAAATCACTAGAATTCTGTGTGTCGCAAAGCGTACTGGTGAACAATCGTCAAAACATTTCATTATTCGGTTCATGAAAGATATTAGCATTGATGAAGATATTGGTGAGGATGCAGGTGTAGTCGATTCGAAGATATAGGTAGTCTGCTCTTGTGAATATGAAAGTCCTATGTAGGACAGTTGTAATTTTTTCATGATGCGCACCTGCTGAATCTTCATAACAATACTGATTATTCGGCTGCAATGGCTGCTATGACGTCCTGGTACCGTTGAAATGTTAGCCGCCTTAAAGCTTTTTATCGACAGGAGCAGACAACAATGAATACATATCAGGTGACCTAGAATCAATATACCTTCTCCCGTATCTTCTTTGTTATTTTGTCGTCATATATTAAATTCGGTATTTCAATTTGATGTCATAAATGTAAAATCAAACAAGTATCAAACGATATATTACACTTCCGGTTTTACCGGAAGCGCATCCAATTTTCATATTTCAAATGGAAAGTATATTTTTTTTGGGAATAACGATTGAGGATAGAATTATCTTTCCAAAGATATATCACAATCATACTTTCAATTCAAAATCTGCTGATATACTTAGTTGATATCTTATAAATATTACTTTTTGTATTTCCCTCGTAACGAAACATCTTCATGAAAAGTATGCTATTAAAAATTGAATAATATCATCAACTAATTCATGGGCAAACTATTCACACAATATTTTTATGCGGATTAGATATATTTCAAAATTTAATTTTTCTTCGTGTTTCAACACCAAGTCTATCATTTCTCAAATGCTGAGGGATTTTTAAATTTGGGGAAAACCTAAACATGGATTGTATTGGAGTTAATAATAAACTTTAAAAATTACTATGTTAGCATTCAAGAAATGATAGACTTGACGTCGAAATATGAAAAAAAACTGTATATAAAATATTGTGTGAAAAGTTTGGCCATGAACTGGTGTTACTCACGTGATATTGTTCAATATTTTATAGCATACTTTCATGAGAATCTTTCGTTACAGGAGAAATACAAAAAGTATTTTTCATTAAGTCAATTGTACCAGCAGATTGTGAATTGGAAACATAATTATGATATATCATTAGAGAGCTTTTTCTATATCTAATCGTAATTTCTAAAAAAAATTATATATTCCATTTGAAATATGAAAATCGAATGCGCTTCCGATCAAACCGGAAGTGTCATATATATGGTTTGATACTTGCTAAATGGTACACTCATGGCTTTAAATCGAAGTACTGAATATGAAATATCCGTACAAAATAACAACGTTAGTTGGTTTCGGGTCACCCGTTATATATTCAAAACAGTAGTATAGTTACTTTTGAGAAGGAAAGTTATGTTTCTCGGACGGATTTATTGTTGATCTTGCCATTGCGCAAAGCCGTCCTTGCTTCTGCAAGTTCTTATACTGGGATTGAGTGCTCCAATGCAGTTATAAATGTGGTCATATTCGGAACTGATCACAAGCTAGATTGATGTTGGGTTTATGTAGTAATGAGTCTAATCCAAGGGAGAATATATTTTCATGAATTTGTCCTCAAAAAGACATAAGATCTGTCTTTTTGTTCTTACACCTCATCAATGTTTCATTTTCAGAAAACGGCAAAATTTTATACAAACTGAGAGGTCACGAAAAGTCCGTCGTCTCACTAGCTTGGTGTCCCGTACCGATCAACATCTTCCCGAAGGACCCCTTGAACCATGTGGGACAAAAGAAACAACCTGGCGAAGGTATAGTAGAGGTTAATGGATAGAAAGATGAAAAATCAAGTAAAATATACACATATCTGGAAACGATCCATTCGCAGTTATAGCACTGAAGTTTGAATGCCTTTGGAAGTTCTGATAAACTCTGTCCTAAATATCCTATTTAGTTTTGATCTGATTCCATTTCACGTTGTTCTTGTTTTCCTTTTCAAGATTCGAAATGTTTAGAAATCAGGCATACAGAGGGGATGTTGGGGTGGTAGATTTCCAAATAACAGCAAAACAGAGATAAAAAGTTATGACATTATTGGACCTTTTCAAATGCCCACCTCTTCTTATGCCCATAGGCTGGCCTGGCAGACTGGGAATTGGGAAGTTCATTATATCAACGGTCCATTTGTGGAAAAAAGTAGAGTGGAAAATAGGAATTTTCAAAAAATGTCCAACAAATGTTCGAATAAAAAACATTTTAATAAGAATTGTTATCCACAGTTTATCACTAAGAAAATATTATTAATTGTATCGCCTGATGAAAGAAACCTCACGCTTAGAGGTCCATTCAGAATATTGATTTCCTATTCCTTGGGTATAGAAGGAAGGTAAACATCTTTATTTGTTGACCTAGATTGTCCAAACAAATCACAAGAACGCCACATTTTGCAAAAATCTCGGACAAAACCAACAATAATACAAATCCGACACTGTAATAGAATGAAACTAGTTTCAGAGTTTCAGAAGGTTTAATGTTTATAAGGAACGAAATCAATAAATAAACGCGATAAAAACATTGTTACACATTCAATGAAAGTTTGAAAATACTCCAATCTATGACGGTGAAAATAGTGTAAACTCTGTATTTATCCCATACAGCACCGATTCGTATGAAAATTTGGATAAAGGTTCTACTTACCCTCTATTTCAAAATCTACCCTGTGCCGAGGGTTGCTTTTTTGGAGGGAGGGTTAAAACCGCCCCTATTCGAAAAAAAAATATCAAAATTTTAGATTGGAGCATGTAATAAACTGAAATCATATTTATATTAGTAAAATCAATCAGTTGCTAATTTTTAATATAATTTATGGTTCAGTAATCAGTGTCAGCCCTTAACACCCCCCCCCCCCCTTGTGACAGAATATCATCAGAAAATAATGATTAACATGTTATTTGGCAGTTATTCATCTTATTCAGTATCTATTTGCATTTAATTCGAGATTTAGCTTCTATCTACGATCTACTTCAAAGTTGAGGTTGTGCCTGGGGTTGATTTTTATTCATCAGAGGTGAAAACTACCCCTATTCAAAAAAAAATTACAAAATACTAGTTTTTAGCGTGCAGTTATCTGTAAATACGTTGAATTGACCTTGATAGACAATTTCTGTTGGAGTTACCTCTGTACTCGGGGTTGCTTTTGATTTTTTAAGGGTGAAAACTACCCCATTAAAAAAGGTTGAGTCTAGATTTGGATGTGTGATCGATTGAAATCATATAGTTCCACTAGGCCTAAAATATAGTTACTATGTGTATTCTTCAATATACTAATGTACATACTCTAATTTCTACAAAAATTGTTTTTGTTTTTTTTCCCATAACTCGCTTGGTCTTTAAGCAATCAAATCCACCAGAAAAGCATTTTGTAGCTTTTTTCAAGAACTATAAGCTCATTCACATGATTTTTTGTTGCAGATTATATTTTTGAAAAGGTTCATGCTGAGAGGGCTCAAAAAATGTACTTTGCGCTAACCCTCACAATATTTAACTGGTCATATCTCTATTTTCATCCTGCAGAAAAAAATGAAACACCAAAAGTTTCAGAGAAGAATAACCATCAAATTTGTATTCTAGAAAATTTTGCATGTGATCAATACTTTTCGAGTTATTTCGAAGAAATGGTTATTTTTTGCTGAATTACGTATATGATTTTTTCTCTTCCATCTCATTTTTTTGCAAAACTATGTACTTACAATTTATGAAAAACTCAAAACTCATTATTAGAACATGAATGAAGTGAATTATTGAGTAACAACGATTTTTTTCAAAGGGGGAGGAAGAGAGGATGAGTTATTCACAATTTTTTTTCAACGGAAAAATAGAATTCAACATTATTTCCTTCATACCTCGGTCAGTTTTGATGCCAGAAACTTTTATAAATAACGAAAATTAAGGATTTCTGAAGTACTTCAAAAAAGGTTCAATGAGTTTTTCCCGAAAAATGCATTGGTTTTTGGTTATTGTACGTAGAAACTTTCCATTTTGGCGTTTGAAAATACCAATCAACTTCCAACAAGCAATTATTCAGTTTGTAGTGGGTTTGCATACATCACAAATAAACGATCGCTTTTGTTTTTTCAAAAGCTATAATTTTGCTCTCCGTAGGTTTTTCGGTTAGATGGATATTTTTCCAGTTATTCGGGAAAAAGGATCTGAAAACGTGTTTTTTTTTGCCTGAAAACCGACAATTGCACTCACGAATAAGTCGAAAAGTATTGCTTTTCATAAAAAACTTCATTGAACAAAAAGTGCTTAGAATTAGCAAATCTATTGATTTCCGCACTTATTTCCAATAAAAAAAATTTCACCCCCCAAGAAGGGGTGGCATCCACCCTCAGGGAGAAAGCAACCCTCGGCACAGGGTAGATTTTGAAAAAGAGGTTATGTAGATCCTGAATCCAAATTTTCATGCGAATCGGTGCTGTATGTGATAAATACACGGGAAAAAGGTTGTAGACTGGACTAAAAATGGGTGGAAAAATCGGTGGAATCATCATTGTTTTCAGGTATCCTAGGTACGAATCGTTTCTGTATATTTCTAGACATAGCAGTTTTTTGTTCGCCAAGTGTTATAACGTATTTTTTATTATTATATTTCAATTTTGCTGCAAAAAAATATGTGGTAATTGCAATATATACCATTGTAAAATCTACACGTTGAGAAGTTGATAATTTGAAAAACTATAAGTTTGTGGTAATCAATTATTCGTTCAGGTCACCTACTGTGGACTAACAGTCTTGCCACAGAATAATTATAGATAGAAGCGAAACGGTAACCGATCTTTAGCACTTTCATCGATACTGAGAAATCTGACAATATATACCGACAATAGGAAACTACACTGAGAAAACTCGAGTGACATGCGTCAAATTAATAAGCTGTCTCTTTCTGACTGAGTGTGGATTCATGCAGCACAAAATAACAAATAAGAAATAACAATCAGCAAGAAAAGTTGAACTTCTTATGTTTCAATGAATGTGTTCATGCAGACAAATAACATTTAATTAATAACAAATAAGAAATGAGAGATGGCCAACTTTTATCTTTTTACCTTAAATGAACGAGATTTCTGGTGCGCAACTAATACGCAGCTGAACGCGGATTCGACGGAATGTTCGTCCGATTATGAAAATAATAACCTCACTTATTTTTCAAATATTTGTGGTGCAGTTTATTTCGCTCCTGTTTTTCATTTCGCATTTTATTATGGAATTTAGCCTACCTGGTTCAACAATTTTACGAATTATGTGATTAGGGAAATAAAAACTTCAAAAATAAAAATATCAAAGAGAAAGCTTTGTCTGTTTATTGGTTTCACAGACCATTTCCTTTATTTTTCTTTTTTAGAAAGACAAAACTTGCAGATAATGGCATTAAAAGGAAAAAAAAGATTCGGCCTCTTCTATATCATTGGACATTTTGACTTTATAATTTTTAAGATATCACCCTACAACTCCAACACTAAAAAGAAGGGTTACTTTAAATTCTCGGATATGTTTCGGATCTGCGATGTGCGTATGCTTATTTTTTATTTATTATTTGCTATTTTGGGTTCATGAATGCTACCTTTTTAATATTCGTCATTTGCTAATTGTTATTTATTATTTGGTATTTGATGCTGCATGAATCCACACTAACTGAAACAAAAGAGAAAAACCAATTTACGCTCTCATTGGTGCACTTAGGAAAGGCGTGGCTTTTACCGATTATGTCATTGGATTCGTTTCTATATAGTAGTCGATTATTCTGTGGTCTAGCTTTACAATTTCATTCTGACAAATCTTCAGTTCGTCTGCAAATCAGACAATAATAAATAATTCACTTGTTGTGACAAGTGACAGAAAATGAAGCTGCGATACGATCCGCGCATGCGCCTTTTCAATCTGCTGCTTTTGCAGCAACAATTTTGCTGCTCATGTAAATGCCCCTTTAGAAGTTTCAGAAAGCGAAACCGACAAGCAACGCACCGCGTCCGAATATAAATCGCTGCTGAGGAACGAAATCGAGATGCCGCGCTTGATGACAATGTTCGAGGAACGGCTGAGAGCTTATCCCGAAGAGGAGCGCGGGGAGGCCGCTTTTAAAACCGTGGAGGCGTTGTTGACGTCCGACCCTGAGCGATACGCCGGCCGACGCGATCAGATTACGGAGGCTTGCGAAACGTTGAGGCAGAGAGTCACCGACGCGGATCTGGACGTCAGTTCGGAGTGCGAGTCCGCTAAAACCGAGTTCAGTTTTTTGAGGCTCTCTTCGAGGGACGTCAGCGCGGACGTAAACGTAACAGGTGATTGAAAAAAACATCGAAAGGGGGGAATTTCAATGTTTTTTGTGTTGCAACGAAGTTTTGGTTAAGTATGTTTTGGCTTTTTCTTTGAATGAAAAAAAGGATACGAAAATTTCATAAAAGGACTAACATCAAATAATTGGAAGTATGCATGATTTTCTTTTGCGTATGTACGAAAAAAATGGTGTGAGATGATGGGAACGCATAATGTACCTCGAAAATCGTGTTTATAGTATTGTGAAAATCTTTTTAAAGCAAGTTTGTTATATCTATACAGCTCAGTATGAATTAGTCAGAAGTAAGTTTCGCATTAGCTATTTAGCAGCGGAAAATTCGGTCTTCAACTACCCTAACCCAGTTTACAAACCTATCGGAATATATATTTGATAATAATAATAAATGCAGTTCATTGAACAAAATACAATATTGCTCAAATGGCTATATTCTAGATTCACTAGAAATCGCCCCAGGAATACAGGTTTGAAATATTTTACCACTAGCACAATATGAATATCAATGCCGATAAATCCGCTTGTGTGTCGTCTGATGATGGTGACGCGTTTCGTAAAAATATGACGATAGTAAAAATTTGAGAAAACAAATTCTAGGCGAATCCAAATTTCATGCATATTTCCTGTTATCCACATAAAGAAGGAAAGTATCTGAAAGGGTTACTCCTAGGCCTATATGGCAATGAATCAAATAGGAGTCACTTCTTATTGATGCAAATATGTAGGTGTTGGCCGTGGTCTCGGATTTTGATGTCCATAGCTTAAGACTGCAACTGCTGCAGCCATTTTTAGATTAACTTAGTCTCGCAGTTCAAATAAAACAACTGTGATGAATTGTTGCATGACACTAGGATAATTATGTGCTGTAAGTTTCATTGGACGTCCTATCGATCTTGCCGGACCAACACCAACTACCTGATTTGAGATGTGTGTGCTTTTTGTTAGGTCGTATTACCCTATCTCGGATATTATATCAGTTCATGATAGACCAACAACAGAAGCTACTTTTCTGACTTACATACCTGGTACCATGGACCACATCGGAAAATTTTGAGAATCACAACATCAAAAGAATCTACAAACCTAACGAGGAGAATACAGGAATACCTTACACCAGCAATAGATCCAAGTGACCCTCTTCCACTGCTGGGGTGTACAGAATTATTTGCTTATGTGCGAAAGCTAAGTGGAAACCACCAAATGTAGTTCCGAGACCCGCCTTAATGAGCACTGAAAAAATTACCATATAGGTCAAGCGGAAAAATTCTGCTATAGCCGAACGTGTCTTACAACATAACCATGACATCTTGTTTGAAGATACTTGAATTCGTTCAACAACAACCCATTATTCTCCCGTTCATATAGAGAGGTTAGAAAGATGGAAAGGTTTATTCATGAAAAAATTTTCTCCAATTTGGCTCCAATTTCATAGATTCGTTCGTGTTTTCACGTTCTAGAAATAATATCTAAATTAACTTCACGAACTCACAAATTATTCAATGAAATTACAAAATAGAAATGAATATATAAGACTTTTTCTTACCTAGACCAGGCAGCAAAATCCAAAATAAATTCGATTTCATAAATACCCTTCAGGCTCTAGAATAGTGTCACTCGCAGAATCAATAGAAAAATAATGCTTTTCTCACCGAGCTCAAGCTACTGCGTTTTCTTTAAGTATTTTTTCTAACGGAGTTTTTTGCGTATCCGTTCAAAGATTCAAATTATTTCCGAAACTGAATGCTCGCGGCCCCTACCGGGCGGAGGAAAAAACTATCATAGTTCAAGTTTAGATTTCTATGAAATATCAGTTCAATATGGTTCAATAAAGTTGTTTCGTGAATATGGACGCAGATGGCGCCAAGTTGGAAACGTCCGCTCAGAACAGTAGGCCAAGTAAGAAGTAAACAAAACGAAATATAATCGAATGGAACCCAACATATACAAATACTATAATTCTAAATCTAATGGTTATGCCACAGTACATAGGTATGTGGAAAAAAAAACAAAAATCAAAAGTTTAGATCTAACTCGCATGTACATGTGAGCGTGTGCAGGAAGAACTCTTCAGCTGTATAGAACCAATTCTTTATTAGCATATTGTGAACGTTTTTCCTTAAATTATAGTAGGTTATTCAGTGTGATAATGCATTATAAAACTTAACTCTAATATATCTGTAGGAATCTTGGGTTTTCTTGATTCTACAAAAAGTTGGGCAAATATAATCTCTATTTCTAGTTGAATGTGTATGTATATTATTGTGCCGTTTAACGTCATCAGGCAATAAGTTTGTATGAATAGATAAAAGGCACTCCCTGATATAGCAGCAGTCTAATGGTAGAATATTCTTTTTTTTTTAATAGTGGCTTGCAAATAGCTGGCTCATATGTATTACTTTTTTTATGCTACAAATACTCTTGTTCCTGCAGTTTCCCCATTCCAAATATGGCTTTTGCTAGGCGCTTGTATAGATCTTCGGTATGGGGACTAAAATCCAACTTAGAGTCGAGGTACACTTCTAATAGTTCAACAGGTTCGCTGTGATGGAATGTTGTGGAAAAATACATGTTTGAGTTTTTGTTCCATTAATAGTAAGACAATTTATATCAAGCCTGTCTTTAGATATGGCCACGGACTGGTCTAGAGTAGTGGGAGTGGTTATTTTTGCCTGTAACGTAAGTAGGTTGCATCATCATCAACATAAAATACAGGTTTAACAGTTGGGCCTAGATAAAATGGCAAGTCGTTGGAATAAATGATAAAAAAGAAGGGTCCAAGTACACAGCCCTGTGGAACGCCTTATAGCACAGCATGAGCATCAGAGCTTCCACTGCAATTTTCGAAATAATGAGTACTATTATGTAGATATGAGGAGATGAGATCGAGTGGGGTGTCTCTTATCTAAATCTACAAGTAGAGGAATAATTTCAACAGAAGAGGGACCGAATTTGAAAAAAAATTGGCAGCCGGTTTTGAAGACATTACCAATGAAAACAGGTAGTGAACCAAACTGTCGGTCCGACAGGATCAATCGGATGTCCAATGAAACTTACAAAATATAAATAACCTAGTATTACGCAACAATTCATCGCCGTTGCTTCTTTTCAACTGCGACACCGCCGAAGATAGCTTCCGAAGTTGCAGTCAAAAGCTACGGACATCAAAATCTGACACTACGGCCATCAATCCCGGAAATCACCGAAGAAAATCACTTTTTATTGCTCATTTCGTATAACAGGTATATGAACTTGTATCAGTAGTTTGCATTTATAAGATATTTCCACACAACGGAGGATAAAGAGAGTGATTTGTTATAAAATCCTTGTCATTTTCCAAGGCCCAGACAAGCTTGTTTCAATCAAGAGAAAGCTATCCCTTGAACTCTTCGGTGAATTAATTTCAGAACTTTTTCATTAGATAAATCAAACGAAAAGGTAATGACATTAATGTTACTTCTTTTGTAGAAGTTTTGTATTAGTTTTTGTTCTGGAGAAGAAAAAGCCAAAAAAACACTTCCTCAAACACTTGAGGTAGATGTATGCAACATTAACGTTCATCCCAACTTCTACTGATACTATTATTTCACGTACAAAGTAAGAGTATTTGATTGTACCTAGAAGGGAACTGTTATACTTATAAATAACTGATGACATTGGCTGATACTCGATAGCAATATATAATAACGTAATTAAAAAATATTTTGTGTGATTTTCACTCAGAAAACTGCTCGAAGAAGGTATTGTATAGTGAAACACGTGTATCGGTTCTGTAAACACTAGTGCAAATCACACATTGAAGTATTTTTCAATTATGATTATGATATCGACCTTATTTTATTTCATTACAACTCTGTACGTTACTAAAAGAGTTTAGATCTTGCAAATTGCTTTCAAACAAATCCCTTTCAACCGATTGAACTCAGTTTTTAAACGTGTATTCGCCCATCACCAAATATCTATCCGTAATACAAAAATGCGTAGTGATCAACATAAATCATTGAAGTCCCTGAACACTCATTGATCTGATTATTCTCTGTCTGAAAATTGTCATAAAACTATTGTCAACATGTCTTGATGATCGTTCTCGAAGAAATTCATTCAGCTCCTCTTCCTCCTTTTTCCTGGACTGTGTAGGTGAAGGAACTGAAGAGGCATCTGAAATGTCCGAAAAAACCGCAGAGGGAAGCCAATTCATTTTAAACGCAACCAAAGAAGTGGACGAGGCTGCAGCAGCATCGCATAAGGTGCTTTCAGGACCGAATGAAGACGCTGGGGTCGAAGATCTTTTGCAAACACTCGATGTTTCCAGTAGCGATGGACTCTCGAGTAGCACTCCGAAGAAAACCGACGTCGACCCGGATACCGTAAGTTGTCCGGTGGCCAAGGATAGGTGCGCGATCACCGCCGAAGAACAAGAGGTACAGAATTCGGAAGTAGATATCGAAGAAAGTAGCGAAAAAGCGGAATCTGGCGAAAGAAAAACGTGCGAAGAAGCCGGTAGAACGATAGTGCAAGGTGATTCATCGGGACGGGGGGAGGAGGAACCGCCACGGAAAGAATATTTGCTGGCGTCGGCTGCGAAAGAAGGGTAAGGAAGGAATTTTCACTCCTACAAAACCCGCCAAAGGGTCTGCAGTAATGGATAAAAATTTTTGAAAAATATCCTCTTAAAAGTTGTTATAAGGTAAAGTTAGACAATTGAAATAAAAATTTCGACAGAGGCAAATTTTGGTAAACTCCTCGGGTTTACCATAGAGAATGAAAAATTGAAAGTCTCCATCAATTCTGCGTGTGCTAAGAAAGTTGTTCGGGGTCAAATGTCAAAATTTCAGGTTTTCTGGGTTTATTCTCGAAAACGTTTTTTTTTTTTTTTTCAAAAAATTGCTTGAGACCAAAGTTGTAGAAAGTTGTAGATCTCATAATTCTCTACATAATTTTTTCTCTAAGTATGATCGTTCCTGAGATCTCTCATTGTAAGTGCCACATTCGACATAATATTTACACATTTGCCACATATATACATGTCCAGGTATTTAGCAAGCAAAAATGCCTATTTGTGACCCTTTCATGTTTAAACTATATACTATCAAGAAAAAAAATAACTCGAAGTCGTCTCCACATTTATTAATGATCATTAATAAATTTGGAGACGAGTTCGAGTTATTCTTTTTTTTTTAATCAACCACTCCACTTCGAGCATGGACTTTTTCCTTTGTCTATATACTGTATTGAGAAAATATATATTTGAAAGACAGTCAGTCCCTTCGACAATTCCATTCTACCCGCATGACCTTGAATAACATCTGGTTATTCTATTATCAGTGTGGTCTCGTGGAATAGGCCTACCGGAAAAACCACATTGAAGAAAACGCGCTGAATACACTACCTCAGTGGTGTGGAAATGTGTGCATTAAGTAAATAAGCCAAATGCGACTCTTACAATTGCGATATCTCAGGAACGGTGATACTCAGAGAAAAAATTATGGAGACCATTTTTGCGGAGAATGATGGATCTACGAGATTCTGTGTCGATTACAGGAAATTATATGATGTCACTAAGAAGGACAGCTACCTTCTACCAAGTATAGAACACATCAACAACTTTGGCAGGTTCCCGTTGGTTCTCAACATTACATGAAGACGATAAGGAGAAGACTGCATTCTCGACTGGAAGTGTACTTTACCAGTTTACTGTTATGCCGTTTGGATTGTGCAATGCTCCAGCAACATTTGAAAGACTCGTGGAGCTTGTCCTGCGTGGGCTCACTGGGAAGACTTGTCTGGTATAATACCTCGACGACGTTTTGGTTATGGGAAGGACATTTGAAGAATAACATCTTCGCAATTTATGAGAAGTCTTTCAACGATTTAGGAATGCCAATCTCATCTCGATCTCCAAAAATGCTCATTTTTCCAGTAAGAGGTGGATTTTCTGGGGCAACAAGTGTCATCAGACGGTAACCGAACAGACGAAAGGAAGATACAGGCAATAAGAGACAGGCCGAGACCGAAAGACAAACACGAAGTGAGGAGCTTCCTAGGTCTCTGCACCTATTACCGTCTGGTCGTGGAAGGATTTGCTGATATTTCAGCACCCCTACCTAACTTGACAGAAGATCGATTCAAATTCGGCTGGTCCAACGAAAGTGAACGAGCATTTGGGAAACTGCAAGTTGCTCTATGTTCCAGTTCCATATTAAGCGTCCCACGTCAACAAAGCCTGTTGTTTTGGACACAGATGCCAATAATAATGGTATCGGAGCCGTACTATCACAAGAACAAGATGGTCAGGAAAAAGTAATTGAGTTTTACAGCAAAGTACTGACCAAGATAAAGATCTGCATTCTTTGTCTGAGTTTTTTTTTTCATAAAACTCATCGTTTCCGAGAAAAACACCAAAAAACTGAAATTTTGACATTTGACCCTGAATAACTTTCTTAGAATACATGGGATTTATGGGCACTTTCATATTTGTATTCTTTATGGTAAACACAAAATTGGGCTCTGCAGGAATTTTTGTTATATGATCACTGTTTTTGTCTAACTCGACCGGGCAATTGGTGCATGGTTCATAACCTAAAATGCAGTAGACATTTTTTTTACCATATACAAGTATCCTAACAATGTTTTTATCCAACCATAATTTTTTTTGAATATCGTCAATTTCCATTGAGAATTGTTCTTTGTGAATCAACAAATTACATTTACATCTGCAACTCAATACATCTGCACTCGAATGATAAAAAAAGTATTCACAATAATTCGCAAATGTGCTTTTTTCTAACCTACCTTCCTATTTGAAAGTGACTGATTGTTCTCAGAATAAGGCGAGGTAGGAAATAACTTCCCCGACGTCTTTTGAATAACTCACTAAAGACGTTTGATATGCTCTTCTTGTAACTGCTGCAATGAAGGGAAATTTAATTTTCAGAAAACTTCTTCATTCCTCTTCAATTCGCAAGGAAACGAATAGCAGATAATAAATTTGAATATATTTTTTTAATAGGAAAATCTATATTTGGAGAGCAGGAACCGATGGGAGAATGCAGGCATTTTTGTCGATGCCGAACAAAGCTGGTGAACGCAAGAATAAGTTCAAATCGGACAAGATATGGGTCAGTCTGTGCTGGATATCTCCTACGACGTTGCTGTCTTCTTCGAAATCGTGCGAACTTTTACGGTGGTCCCTTCCAAAACCTCGAGAGTAAGAAATGCAACCAACATTATTAGTATGAAGCTTTCTTTAGTTGAAAAACTAATGTCAGAATCGGATATTTTCTCAGATCAACAATGAAACATAGATAGTCCCGACGCCTAGTAAACATGCAAAGCTGTGAACCGAAGAAAACTTTTGTGTTTGGGGTTTCTAACAGTCAAATTCAAATGAAAAATGTTTGGCACACACCTTTCACAAACAAAGCAAGATTTCGTCATTGGCCGTTTTCCGTTTTCCTTTTAACCAGACTCTGGTAACTCAAGATGGCGTAGTGGTAACTGCTCGGATGAGCGGTACTTCTGAAAAATTCGGTGATTTACAGGACATCTGTCAGTTGTCTGTGATGTTGTGGTAACACTGTCAGAATAGAAATTCAAAAAAATAGTCCTACTTGGCGAATTCATTTTCAAAAATATCAAAGGAATAATATTGACTTGGAAATCTTTCCCTTAAGTAGCAGTAGAAATCTTGGAATTGTCGGTCATTTTTGTCTTGTGACATTGAGAATTCCTTTGTTAGAGAATTATTACTCAGCTCTTCAGATACCCTCATTCCATAACTAATGAACAGAAAGGACGTGAATCACTAAAGAAAACTGTCACTTGTCACGGTTTCTCAACTCACCACTCAGCAACGATATCTTATCAGTTTACTTTGGTAATAGATGAGTAACTTAAATTTCAGGAACACAGCCATATTTCTGGTAATAGCATTTCATTTCCAGATCACTTACTATTATATGAGTTGGAACATATATCTTCTGCTAAGAGGATTTTTTTCTCCTTTTTGAAAATACCTATTTCTTCCGAATTTTCAAAATAATAAATCTGCACATATTTTATGAACGATTACGAAATGATTAATATCCAAAATCTTTTCACAGTTCGACAACAGAGTGTTGATGTTTGCCAACAACAAACATGACGGTTGAATGTAAATAAACACTAAGGCTACCAATGTTTTATTGTTGATCTGTAAGGGCATCCATACCTATGGACTAGAGAGGCGTTCCTTTCCTCTCCCTAGCCTTTTGGGTAAAAGTTACCATAAATTGAAACAAAACTTCATACTGTTTACAGTCGGAGTTGAAATTCATTCGAAATTTATTGAACCGATTGACTGTGACACTTCAACTTGTACAGTCAATAAAGCAGATAACATCATACTGTTTACAGTCGGAGTTGAAATTCATTCGAAATTTATTGAACCGATTGACTGTGACACTTCAACTTGTGCAGTCAATAAAGCAGATAACATCACTTTCATGTAATTTCATTTGAAAAATTTGTTGGTTGAATTGTGATGTCTACTAGATAAAACTTTCAGAATTTGGTCGATTTCATTATGAATTTATGGGCCCGCTTTTCCTAATAAAACAGTTATTTTAAGAAATAGTGATTGAAAATACTTCCAGGCCTCTTAATTTTGTGTACATTTCGGTGAAATTTCAGTAGGTATGCTCACAAATTTAGCAACAAAAAATTGATATCAATATTGAAGAAACGAGTCACCTCAAATAACATTTGCTGGCACAAGGAAGTGAAAAGATAAGCTTTATTATTTTGAATGAGAAAAATCAACAAATGAAATATGTTGAAAGTAGAAAAACAAAAATCAAATGAAGTAAACCAACACAAAATAATAAAAATAAATTAATGGGAAAGAAGATGGAAGTAAAAAAAATTATAACAAAAAATGCATCGAAATCAAAAATATTTATTTTTGACGATGGTAAGTTATAGAAAATACAAATAAAATTTGTTTTTGAAAAATGAATAATTAATGAAACTTTAAGGAAAAAATTTGTAAGTATTGATGAAAATAAAAACTAAAATTTAAAAGGGTGATTTCAAAAATTAGAAAAATTGCAAATATAAATATTGAAAATATTTGAATATTGAAAATATAAAAATAAATGTGAAAAAACCCAAATGGAATCGAGTAACATTCCAAAACACCAAAAGTAAAGAAGTTATGCATCCTTATATTATTTACTATGTTTTTAAACTGAAAGATTAAAAAACTCACGAAAATACCGTTTCTTCATTTCACTCTCGCACGCGTTTTTCAGCAAGTCCAAACTAGTGTCCGTCGTTCACAACGACCACAGCACGACGCTGTTTTCCATAGCGGCTGCGCAGAAGATCTACAGCGAATACGATTGGAAGAAGAAAGAGGAGGAATTGAACGTTTGGACGGTCGGTCAGGATCGGTTGTTGCAGAACGTCAGTTTGTCCACCGGCCACACTAGTTTGGCGTGTTATTCCACGCTGGGGGGCTCGGTGACAACCATCGAGCATTCGCCTTTGGATCCGAATAGGTAATAATAATGATAGTAATAATAGTAATTCATTTCAGGTAGATCATGGAAGAAAGTGTCTGAAAGGTATTAAATATTATTATTTTTAATTTTATTATTCCAAAAAATATTATATGTTTATAAATAAGAAATAGCCATGAGTACTACAACGTGAAAAACATTGTAAGTGTATGAACAATGAGTTTGGAACCTTTGGTGTAAAAGTTGAAACTTTTCCTATAGATCAATTACCCTAACACCAACTGATACTTTTGCACTCGACGCGCGTTTCGCTAACGAGGTTAGCATTACCAGAAGAAGCAAATTGATACTAAATCTAAAGACTAGGTTAGTTTTTTATACACCCAAAGTTTTCCAATTCGATATGGACTTTGCTCGTCACTGCTACTTATTCCAATTAATTTCTGGATGATGAACTAGTGCAGTCACTACCTGCAAAATTTGTTGGTACTTCATCTATTATTATTAATTATTCTGATTACTTTCTCAACAATAGATTGAAAATGGGCTGAATGGGAGGTCCCCTGTCACCATTCATGCTGTTTTTACATTTGACTATTTCTAGATCCTTACATACATCGAGTAGTCTTGTGTTATGTATATGCTTGATCAGTTTAAGATTCCTTTCACCAATTTTTGATCATTGTCTAGAGCGTGTTGGTCGACACTGGATTTTTCTACCCTTCCGTATTTTTTGTGCAGAAGAGAAGTCGGGAATTAACGAAATTAGTTTTCAAGGAGAGTTTTGCACACATGGAATACGGAAGTGTTGGGCGACATTGGATTTTGCTACACTTCCGTATTTCATGTGTGCAGAAGAGAAGTCGGGAATTAACGAAATCAGTTTTCAAGGAGAGTTTTGCACACATGGAATACGGAGTGTTGCACACATGGAATACGGAGTGTTGGGCGACACTGGATTTTGCTACACTTCCGTATTTCATGTGTGCTGAATGCTTTTTGAAACGGGTGTCAATAGCTCGTCGGCTCTGGCCCATGTATTAGTTGTCACGATCTTGAAAACTGATTTCGTTGATTCCCGACTTCTCTTCTGCCCTTCCGTATTTCATGTGTGCAGAAGAGAAGTCGGGAATTAACGAAATCAGTTTTCAAGATCGTGACAACAAATACATCGGCCACAGCCGACGAGCTTGTAAAACTCGTTTCAAGGAGAATTTTGCACACGGGAATACGGAAGTGTTGGGCGACACTGGATTTTTCTACACTTCCGTATTTCATGTGTGCTGAATGCTTTTTGAAACGGGTTTCAATAGCTCGTCGGCTCTGGCCGATGTATTTGTTGTCACGATCTTGAAAACTGATTTCGTTAATTCCCGACTTCTCTTCTGCACACATGAAATACAGAAGGGTAGAAAAATCCAGTGTCGACCAACACGCTCTAGACAATGACCAAAAATTGGTGAAAGGAATCATAAACTGATCAAGCATATGCATAACACAAGACTACTCGATGCATGTAAGGATCTAGAAATAGCCAAATGTAAAAACAGCATGAATGGTGACAGGAGACCTCCCTTTCAGCCCGTTTTCAATCTATTGTTGAGAAAGTAATCAGAATAATTAATAATAACAGATGAAGTACCAACAAATTGATCCAGAAATTGATTAGAATAAGTACCACTAACAAACAAAGTCCGTATCGGACCTGAAAACTCTAGTATATACTGTATATAAACAATTTACCCTAGTGTTTAGAGTTAGTATCAATTTTCATCTCCTGAAGATCTCCTGAAGAGGCGAAACGCGCCTCAAGTGCGAAAATATCAGTTTGGTGTTAGGATAATTGATCTCTAGGAAAAGTTTCAATTGGAAGTGGAAGAAAAATAGCAGAGATACCATTCAAAAATGAAATTTTTTAAAAAATTTAACAAGCTTCAATGAGGAATTTCAAAAACATTTTTTTCAACGGCTGTAACACTTATCTTAACTGTTCTTGATAGATTAAAGAGGTACAGTATGTTTTCAATTTAATTTCCTTACCTGAATTACTTCATTATGCTATAGTTTATTATAACTTTCTTGATACCTGAATTACGGGCTGTCTAAGTTTTCTAGCATCTTCAGGAGAGGAATACTGATAATAGATCTAAAGCCTAGGTTTGGTTATTTGAATACTTCACGAAAACTTCCTGCAAAAGTTTTTCTTGGTACGTCATCTGTTCATTTTAATTATTCTGATCAATATTTTATCAATACACAAGGTAGCTGGTTGAAAGGAACAGGCCCTTCATCTCCAATCATACTATTTTTATATTTTGCTATTTCTGTACTCTGGATATAAATAACTAACTGAGATCTTTAGATTTCGTATCAATTCTCTTTTCTAACCTTGTTAGCGAAACTCCGCGTCAAGTGCAACTAGGTAATATCACTTTTGCGCTAGGGTAATTGATCTCTATAGAGTGTTTATAATTTTATTACCACATTCAAGACTATGTAACATCTTCAAAGGGAATGTTACATCTTCAATAATCATGACAAATTTATTCACTACATTCTAACATGTTTTTGCTGATTCATTCGTCTTTTTTTAAACATATTCTTCAAGATTAGTGCTTGACATTCTCGCAAAACGTTATCTGTTGACAACTATTTTTTTTCATTCAACCAAGCCCACAGTGATTTAGTTAATAATAAATGGCATTCTTGTGTGGGGAGGTGTTAAACAAAATTTCCTGTGCAATATCACAGTCTTCCAAAGACAATTTTTGAAAATAATATATAATCAAAGTATCTTTTATAAAAAATATGAAAAATTTGATGTACAATTATTTGTTTACAGAATATTGAATCACCTTTTCAAGAATAAAAAAAGTATAAATTTTAAGAATCATTCATATGATACAAAAAACACAAAATAATTTCTTCGAAAAATAAAACAAATGAAAATATTGGTACAAAACATATACGTATCTAATAAATAAAGTAATTTGATATACTAAAAGATGAAATCAAAAATACAAATCACTATACTCGTATAAATTCAACATAAAAAATTGGTTATTTGAACAAGATCAACATGTTATTTGTTATATATAATATTCTATTTTTGTGAAAATTATCAAAATAATAGTATTCCTCAATAATATTCTCTTGTTGAAATTGTTATAGTCTCACAAGTTTTACACTTCATGAGCTTAGTCAAACAACTGTATATTATTCATAAATGTACATTGTAATTCATAATCATTTTTGAATATTCATATCTTCCTATTTGTTTTTATTTATTTTCAACTCCTGAGCCAAGTTTGATATCGCATCGAACTTTTTTTTAATGTTTCGCCTCGGCAACATATTTTAGTTGACTCAGTGGGTCCTTGGTTTCTTCAGGTTAGCGATGGGAACAGGAGAGGGCATCATCAAGATTTGGGACTTGAGCCTTCCTCACGTGAAGCACGTCGTAACGAACAATTTTCATAACAAGTTACACAGCAAAATTACGGCTTTGGCTTGGCATCCTAAGAACGAATTCCTATTGGCTTTCGGTACCATGGAAGGAAGAGTGAGTTTTTTTCTTCTTGAGTCATATTACAGAATTGTAGAATATTCCCATTCTGAAGTATTTCTGTGTTCTTTCCTGAGTGTTTTGAGTGTTTTTATAGTTTGACCTATGTAAAAATCAACGTATATCCACATGATTCAAAGTTTTCGATTTTTTCAAAATTTGGTGAAAGTGTTTCTCATTTTATCAAAAACTGCATTCCTTTGATATTGATGAGGAAAACGAAAAATTAAAAAAAAATCCCAAAATCAACTCGAATTTTTGCTTTCTAGCTAGGATATCTCGGTACCAACAACAAATCAAAGAACAGCGTGCTTCTTCCCAATATCTTTAAAAGCCAAATATTCAAGATGGAGTGGGGCCCTTTGATCGGAAAACAGGACTTTGGCCTATTCGTCGTTGCTGAAGGAAAACTGGTTTTGTTCGATATTAAAAAACAAGATAGAGGTATGAAATTTGACCAATTGAACTTTTTAATAATAATAATAATAAATAGTTTATTGTCTGCCATACATACAAATTGCTAAGAAAAGTCCTGCATAGTAAATATTGACATACAAAAGGAGTAGTGTTAGGTCTATTGACCAATTCTGCCACACTCTCCTGTAATGTAGCTGTAAAACTCTTTGTTCAATAGACATTTTGTCTGAATTGCTGAAACTATCATTTCTTTATGTTCAAGAACCTCCTGTGGAACTTGAGAAACCCGATGATACTTTCATCTACTCCTTCTCCTGGAAGAAGGATTACTCTATATTGCTGGCCACGACGAAAATGGGGGAAGTCATAGGATACACGCCAGATTTGAAAATCTCGCGCAAGTATTATTTCCACGAGAGGCTATGCGAAATCTTTTGGCATCCCAATTCTGCAGAAAATAACTCTGAACAAGGTAAGCTCGGAATGAAAAAAAAATATTTATTGAGGTGATGAAATTCTCCATACTTTTCCAACGTTCGTGGGATTTGAAAATAATGTTGCGAGGTCTAAGAAATTGAATGAACAGTACCTACTTTGTTAACGAACATGCATTGTTCTGATACTTTCTGGAAGAATGATTGCTCGATTTTTTTGGAATTTTACTGAATTCTTCATGAATACAAGCCTGTTTCTAGAACTCCTTCTATAACTTTTCAACCCACCTATAACATGACATATTAATACCATGGAACACTGGAAGTGAGGTTAGAGATAAAATGGGTTTAATAATAATAACAATAATAATAGTGTATTCAATGTGCTGGTTCATTCATTTTGTAGGGGACATACCTGTAAATCGATATTTGGTATATGATAACCATGAATTCCCAACTTTATACATTGTAAGTTGTACATGAATTGTAAATTCACATGCACAGTTTCAGAAATTTGAAATATGGCCTGTTTCTGGTATGCTTTTGTTTTCTTCTTTCATATTTGTTGCAGTTGTGGCAGCATTGTGAGCCAACCGATATTTAATCTTTTGACATATGACTAATTGCTAGAGCTTGATTTTTTTTAGTCTTCATGACAGGGTGGGGCAAAATCTGATTTTTATGAAACAAAACAAAAATTATTGATTTTTTTTAAATCATGATTTATTTAATTTTTTAAATTTGAATATAAAATTTGAACATTTTGATTCTTTTAAATTATTGTTGATTAATTTAATGTATAAGTCTAAAAATTTTAATACAATTTGCGGCTCAAAAATTTGTGACAACGCATTTGTCGCGCTTCTTGCAAGAAAATTCTTGTCGCGATTTGTTTTCCTTCTGTCCTATACACTCGCTATACAGTGCCGAGTGAGACACGAACGCGTTTTTTGTGTCTTTTGCAAGAATATTCCTGTCGAGGCTTGTTTTCCTTCTCATCCTATAAATTGACGTTGCCCAACAATTTCACGCATTTCGCTAGTTGTACACTCAGATATTAGAAACAGATTTTTTTTTAAATTGTATAACGAAAATGAATAGACTGAAAATATACAGTAATGAAATTTAGGTGTTACATTTAGTTGAAGAATTTAGAATTATACACTTCTTTTTGTTGTTTTTGCTAAAAGCAGATACTCCTTTTAATCTTCGATACAACTTTTATATTAATGTTGTTATCTGGTTCTGAATAAAAAAAACAAAAATTGATTTAAATCATGATTTTAATTTTAAAAATCAAGCGATATAATTCATGATTTTAATCGTGATTTTAATCACTTGATTTTAATCAGCCCAACCCTGCTTCATGATGATGCTGAGAAATCAATAAATCGCATGTAACAAGCAACACTTCATGAGAAGGAAGAAAGAAGAAGAAGATTTATTCATTATACGTTGAGTAAACCACATTTCTCATATGTATCAAACATTAGAGATGTTCACTGAATCAAGTGTTAACTCTCCTTATATTATTCTGATATATTCTGACGAGAGTATTTTTTCGAATCTTATGGAGATGTCCTGAATTAGGAATCCAGCTTCTCGGTCGTCGATGCTGCTATGGTTTAAGTTTATCGAATATCTGAAATCTGCTAGCTGAATTTGAGAATTATCTCTGACACCATCATTCTGGGAATGGAGACGTTTGTTCCAAGTAGTACAAAGACACCACAGTCTGAGAAACCATGGTTCAATAAAAGCTGCTCTAAGGCTATCACATCCAAACAAGCGGCATTCAATCGCTGGCGCCAATACCCCAGTTTGGAGACGAGATCTGAGTACGTTAACGCAAGAAATAAGTGTAGTGCAACAGTTGAAGCTGCTTGATCACAAAGTTCGTTCAAAACTTGTTAAATGTCCAAACGGTTCTCGTTCGTTTTGGTCATTCGCTAAAGCTGTCGCCAAAAATTTCACTTTCAGTTCATTTTCCCCTTTAACCAAAGAAGATGGATCACAAGCCACCACTGCCCGACAAAAATCAAATATATTTGCTGGAAATTCTACTCTAGACTCATCGGGAAAAGATCCTCCGAATATCACGAATGTCGACATTCATAAGCTCTGGTAATATGGTATCTTCCCCACCCCTTTGTTGTGAATTTGGAGACCTATCAAACCCCTCTTGCTCAGGAATCTTTTTTCAATAGAACAGCTGAGCTTTGGAACTCCTTGCCGAGAGAGGTTTTTCCTTAAAAACTTCAAAAATTCAAAGTGAATGTTAATTCGTATCTCCTGTCCCTTGATTCACGCGGTGTTCTTTGAACATTACAGGGCTTCCCTTTCGTGTGAATCTGCATATAAAAAAAAATCACTTGTCAATTTTAAATATGAGTATGGTTAGTTTCTTGTCTGCTGGAATATTCCTGTTTTTTTAATTCAGCGAACTGGTTTGCCGCCATCTTGGCACCCAACAAGAAAGTGGTGGTGGTCGATTTCGACGCGGACTGTGAAAGTCAAGGCGAAAGGGTAGTAGCAGAGTCCGAGGGGTATATTGATGCTATTACTACAGTTTCATGGAGCCCTTATGCGTCCAATCAACTCTTGTTGGCTGGTGATTTCGGATATGCCCAGGTAAGATATGCTAGTATTCCATTTTTTTATTCAATATTTCAATTTATGACTTTTGACAGATGTTCTATGCTATGCAATGAAGGAATAGCACATACAAATATTGATAATATTTTCTTATGACGCGAAGGCAAAAAATTGAATTTTTACTTGAATTTGAAAAAACACCAAAATACATGTTCGCTAGTGTGTCACAAGGTGAATTTCAGTTGATTGTGTTATTTTTTGAGTATATTCGATCACATAAAGGCAGAGACACTGGAAAATGCATATTTTTTTTTACGTTGAATACTATTTGTACTACCCTTTTAGAATACCTCATTTTCGACACTTTAAGAAGGTAGGAAAATGGTACTTTTCCTTCCTGTTAAAAACTCCTTTTTTTACCCCGTTATACAATGAATTTCAATGAAATACAAAACACGTCTTCCATGAATTCTGTTGAGGAATATTTCTGCAAAATTTGAAGTACATTGAAGTACGTTTTCCCATACAAACTGACGACCTTTTTCACCTCCTTAGTCGTGGAATGCCGAAAAACCCTTCTTTATCAGTTGCCTACGTCATACAAAGAACACACCCTCGAAGTTTCAGATCTCTACGATCAATGGTTCAGAAAAAGAATATGTAGGTTATTACTAGAGTTAGACTAACGCAACTTTCTCTTATTCATATATAGAATCAACCTATCCTAACTCAACTTCTAACCTTTTCTAAGGAAAAATGCTCCTTACACGCCATGCCTTTTTACAATTATTTGGCCACGTTGGATTTCAATGATACATTTAGCCGCTCCTGAACAGGCCTGTAGATTGTTATTTTTTCGCAGATATGGGATGTGGGTAGCGGTGAAATAATCTCGACGTTCCCAAACACCAATTTCGATACAATTTTGTGTGCGATTTGGAGCCCGACGAGTCAAGACTATTGTATTTGCGGGGGTAGAAGTAGCAATGCGGTCATATGGAAAATTTCCGAATACCCGAAAATCGACACGACAGGTGAGTCAAGTTGAACTATCTCTGAGTGTACTCATTTCAATTTTGTTTAGTAACAACTTAATCATCGTTCCTTTCATTGGACTCGTATCATCCTATCAAATTTATGTTGATTTGATAGATCGATTTTATCCAAACTGCATGCAAAACAGGCTTACACCCAATTATATATGGATACAGTATAATACATAAAATATATATGATTTCGAAATATACCAAGTAGATAAACACCTAAAATTCGTACAAGGAAACATGACTCCAAATAGACCAGGTGACCCGGAACCACCTGAATCTTCATTGTTATTTTTTAGTTACATGGTTTCGACTGAAGTCCTCAAATTGCTTTAGCATAGTTTTATGCAGTTTGCTGTTGCACATGGTATTGAACAATGGGGTTTATCAAGTCATGCTCACGAGGTCTTTGCAGTTCAGGAAAAGGCAATAAGAATTATAGCGGGTGCTACCTATAGTGAACACTGCAGCCCATTATTTATATATTTCAATGTATTTACTATTCCGAGTTTGCTTATTTATCAAACCTTGATCTACATCAAAAGGAACATTTCTTGTCTACCAAAGAATGAACAAGTACATGGTCATTATACCCGTAACAACTTACAATTATACCAACCTTTCAATAGGTTGACAGTGTCGGCATGCCACTCAGTTGATGAATTCCTCCAAGATTCATAATTCAATGTTATATTTAAATGTATGTATTGCAAATGTGGTGTCAAATAATATTGTAATACTTTTAATATCTCTGTGTGATTTCACTCTATTGAGTGACTGAGTGTATATTTCAATGCTTGATTGATTGATTGAGTCATATTTCAAATTTGGTAATTCAATTTGATGACATTAATGTACAATTTAGCAAGTATCAAACCGTATATGACGCTTCCGGTCAAACCGGAAGTGTCCAATTGTCATATTTCAAATGGAAAGTAATTTTTTTTGAAATTACTGTTTGGTATAGAATTATTTTTCAATGATATAACACAATCATATTCTGAATTCACAATCTGCTGATATAGTTCATAACTTATGAATATTACTTTTGGTATTCCCCTCGTAACCGAACATATTCATGAAAAGTATGCTATTAAAAATTGAATAATATCATCAACAATAATTCATGGCCAAACTTTTTACGCAATTTTCTTAATTTTTCAACATCAAGTCTGTGATTTCTCAAATGCTAAAGAGTTTTTAAATTCGACGAGAAACTCCAATTTATATTGAAATACAAAACATAGAAATTCCTATGTTAACATTTAAGAAATGATAGACTTGTTGAAATACAAAAAAATTAAAATAGCTAATCTGCATAATAGTTATTTATGATATAAGTGCTAAAAGTGATATTTTATTTTTTGAGAAGGGAAGTTTGGGACACGACGCCGAAGGCGGAGTGTTCCATCCCTTCAAACAAAATAAAATCACTTTCAGCAGGTATATCATACACTATTTTTTCTACAAACACCATTAAAAGTCCAAACTAACGCATACCTATTTTACATTACTTGATTGATAAAATAATAACCTCGAGATTTGAATCCAATTTCATCTAATCTATTCGTTAAACAAGTTTGCCAAGGTAATCAAAAACAGAATTTGTTGATTTGTCTTTGTTGACAACTAACGTCAATAAATCACGAATTATTCTTTCTCGTTCCTTTGTTCCTCGTTGGAAAGTGATCCAGAAAATGAATTTCTACCGCCGGAAATTGAAGAAGCTGCCAATAAAGCTGTTTTTGAATTATTGCCTATTATGTCAAAGCGACAGTACGAGTTTTCATACGATCGTTTCTTGAAATGGCGTGATCAGAAAAATGTCAGTGGCAAGGAGGCCAGTGAAAAAGTGCTTCTTGCATACTTTGAAGAAAAGTCCAAAATGTGGAAATCGTCAACGCTTTGGTCGAATTACTCCATGTTGAAGTCGATGAACATAAATAATCATGGCATAAGCAGATATTACAAGCTTGAGGCTTTTTTGAAGCGGCCATGGGGTTTCTTATCATGATTGTAGTTTCACTAATTGTACGTTCAATTGAATAAACACTTTCATTTTGAATTGTTTCTATATTTTTTCTACAAATAAATCACTTTTAGCACTAGTGCTAAAAATGATTTACTTTCAACACCAGTGTCATAAAATGGCATTTTAGACATTGACAGCATGCGTCAAAAATTTTTTACTGACGTTTGTAGAAAAAAAATATTGTGTGAAAAATGGCAATGAATTGTTGTTACTCACATGATATTGTTCAATATTCCACAACATACTTTCACAAAAAGTATTTTTTTTATAAAATCTCAGTCATACCAGCAGATTGTCAATTGGAATTGGAATGAAGATTTTTCACTTGTATAGACTCCAATATTAATTCTTATTTTTTCAGAATGTGATAGGTTACAACCCCAGAAAACTTGGTACAAATATTGATCCATCACAAAATAATGACGTTCAAACATGACTGGTGTGTCTCGGTAATGGACCATTAGAAGTTGCTAGTTTCTATCTACGTACGTGGATGATAGTTATTTTTCCCCCAAAGTACTACCATCATTGGTGGTATTTCAACGAGGAAGTAACGGTTGAACATGATTTCGCGGTTTCATTATTGTTTTAATTTATTCATTTATGTTTGTGTGTTGTGTGTTTTCATCAAATGTCCTTTATTGAGCGGTTTGGTTGATTGTATATGCAACTTCATGTACTTCAATGAGTAGTGGAACCCTAATTCGAATCGAATATTGCTGCCACGTTTCGAGCTTTTTCGAAGCCATCATCAGCCCTAACCTCTAAACTGTTTCAGATATCGTTTCGCGTCGGCGCAGGGTATTGGACGACGTGTTCGGCAACTCCTCGCAACCTTTACCGAAAACAGGCGCCGCAGAAAAAGCGCCGAATGTCAAGAAACCCAGGAACGTCCTGCTGCCGGCCTTCTATGCGGAAGCGTCGGCTTCGGGGATCGTCCGCGACGCGAGAAGACTGATGGAGTGGAAGGAGAACCCCGTGAGCGACGCCGAGACTGATAATGAGCGTCGACCCAACAAGACTGATATTTTGGACGTTTTCGGCACGAAAGCGAACATCGTAAAGATGGTCCAAAAAAACGGTGAGTGTGGGGAAAGAGCCCGTGGTTTCATTGTCGTTTCTCGAAATTTGGAGCGACCCGCCTTTCGATCGCCAAGGAGTGGTCCGAACTTCCAACCAATCGGATGAAATTCGACCGGAATTAAATGTTTAAGGCGTGTGATCGATATCAGAGTAAGAGCCGATTGCACCGTTTTTTTGTTATTGGAGCATAATGGTCCATTAAAGGTCATTCAACGCACTGCAGCGATTGCACCATAGTTTAAGAGATTATTAAACAACCCATAATAAACCCTCACTTAACTCAAAGAGTCCCTTTGTTAAGGGTACTTAAGTTGTTATGTTACTTTGTCTCATAACAAAAAGTCGGTGCAATCGGCTGTAATAATTTTATGGTTTTGAAGAACCGGTACATATTAATAAAAAGTATTGGTCTCTGGTTGAAATTCCTGTCGCCTGATTTGCCATTTCTCAGAATTAGGTTCATCAAGAAGTGCCCCCCGCCTTCCTGTCGTCAGGAAGTGGCCATGCCTTTCGGCCAATCGGAAAACACCTGACGGTTTTTGTTTCCCGTGCGCCATCAATACCTAACGAGATATAATATAAATTTTCAATAAAGCATTTTTGGAACGAAACATCACTTGAAGCTTTTTGTAGAGATCAATTACCCTATATCTATAGGAGAAGAAACTTGACTGTCAATTTTCACGCATTGGCGCAGGTCAAAAATTATCTAGCCTATCTGTATAAACGTTCGCTGGCTATTACAAAACTTTTGTCCGAATTCATAGGGCTTGCTTCCAAAGTGAAAATAAGATTTATTTACGTTTTAGACGTGTTTGAGATAAACGCACACAATATTTCTGATATTGATGGAAATCCCTGGAATTATGGCCAGTAAGGAACGGCCCGCCTTCCGAATGTTAAGGAGTGGTCCCGTCCCGAGACCAATCTAACAAAACCGCACAGAGATATATATGTATAACTTTTTAGAACTTGTTTTCGGTTCAAAATTGGATTTTCAAAGATTACTTGCAAATAATGATTAATTCAGAGAATTGAATTAAATAAAAAATAGGTTTCTTTAAAAACAAAATCATGATGAACCTCGGTAGTGTAGAGGTTAGCATATTCGCCTATCAAGCGGAAGACCGGGGTTCGAATCCCCGCCGGGCCACCGTGCTGGGTAATCGCACGTTAAAAGGAAAGGCCTCGTTGATCCATTGCTCGCACAAGTTTTGACGTTCGAGGGTTGACGTTCGTCAGCTGGTTAACGGAAACGAACAATTTTAGAACAATATGTATCGTATATGTTCCCTATAAGAAAACTAGTTTATTGGGAATGAACACCTTCAGAGTGGGTAACTTTGTTGGACAATATCAAGTAAATGGAAATTCAAGGTTGTAACGGCTATTTTTTTAGACAACCAAATAGTGATGTACTGACTTGATCATTCATTTTCAACAGGCTCAATTTAAAAAATATATGCCCGCAGAAATGAACGCACGTAATATTTATGATTCTTTGGATGATAGATTGCCAACTATCTGTGTTTTTCTTGACTCAGCAAGGGCATTTGATACAATCAGTTATGAATTAATTAAAAAAAAATACGAAATATTGGTTTTCACGGAATAACCCAAGATTAATTTGCAAGTTACCTAAGCAAGATAATACAAGTTAACATTGGTGGACACATTTAGTGATCCAAAAATGTTTGAATATGTGTACCACAGAGCACAGTTTTAGGTCCCTTATTATTCAATATTCACCTAAACGATCTTTTTTTATTAGAATCCAAAGGAAACTCATGCGTTCGCTGATGACACTGTTATATTTTATACTGCTAAAAGTTGGATAGATTTGAAAAAGTCTGTACAAGAAGATCTCGAAAATATTAAAAAATGGTTCGATAAAAATTTATTAACAATAAATTTTGATAAAAAAATATCTTCCCCTTTCTTCTTGTGAAAATTCAAAATCAAAATTACTAATATTATACGAATCCTTGATACTTGGGCATATTGATTGATAGACATTTGAAATGGGATCAGCAAATACATTTTATAGTGAAGAAACTTCGAATTCTTCTATCCAAATTTCGACAGTTGATACCAACAATACCACAACTTGGAATTCTATATTTTGCATCAATACAATTTCAATTAAGTTATGGAATATTAGGCTGGGGCGGAGTAATAAAAATATATTCAAAAAGACTAGAAAATTACAAATAAGATTTCTTGAAATAATTTATAATAAAGACGATATATTCAGCTGAATTATTATACAAAGAAAGTGAAATATGGATATAAATCAATTAGGTATTCATAGAATAATGATTAATATTCATGAAAAAATATAATTTATAATCAACATCTGAAAAAAAATTGCACAAAAAACTACAAACTTATAATACCATATCTTTATGATAAAATGCCTCATGAAATGAAAAAAATTAAATCTATCATCATTTAAACAAAAAAATGGATAATCAAAACCTCTCGAATTTATTTTGACATATTTTTGAATGGTTTCATGGAATTGGCGTCTTTGAATTGATGATTATCTATGTAACTTGAGATAAACTATTGATTGTAAATTGTTATTACGTTCAGTTGACCTTAGAAGTTCTCTTCGTAAGGTTTGTCTTTTAGTTTATTCATTAAAATGTTTATTAGTAACATTTTGAAATTGTAAATTATCATCTATTCATGAATAAACTATATTATTATATAATTATTATCTTAGACTATAGTAATCAATTGCAAACAAATTTTTGTACAAGAGATATTTTAATTCGGTGACATTGAGCCCCAGGAGATACTTTGAATGGACCAAGATCACTTTTCGTAATTCATCTCTTTTTCACAGAGGAGCTGCATAAAATGAGGGGCCAGCATAGAGATGGCGCCCTTCTTGCTTTGTTCAGAGGAGACATAGGCACTTCGATAAAAGAAGCAATCGACCAGAAAAGAGTGACTCCTTGGATGATCTCCATTGCACCGATGGTGTCGCCGGCGTAAGTGGTTCTTAGAATAATAATGTAGGAGGCGTACACACTCCAGATTTTTTAATGGAGTGGCAAAGATATTGAAATCATCTCTTTTGGTGGGTTTCTTGAAATTGTTACAATTTTTTTGTTTCAATACTTGGGAGGATTATTCATCAATTGATATGGATGTAGTCGTTATTTTGTGGTAGGAGATCATCATGAGAAATAAAACTTCCTACGTTTTTATACCACTTATATTTGTAATTAACGTTACTGCAGTTTCTACCTATACTTTTATATATTTTTTATTCGTTTGATAATGTCCTTATTCTCGTTTTTCATGATTATCCATGAACTATTGTGGATTGAAAAACTTTGATAATAGGTGAAAGTATTCTCAACCGAACATTACGTTAAGATTTTTGAAATATGATTTTTCAACGATTAGTTTCTCAATAAACTAAAAAGCGGAATAAGCCCTTTGTCATCATTCATGCTATTTATACATTTTGTTATTTGTAGACTATCGAATGCATCGAGTAAGCATGTGTCATATACATCCTCAATCGGTTTCAGATGTACACAAAACAAGATGACATTACACTCGTATGATTGGGAGCATGAGCCGTCAACTCATGCTCAAACTTTTTACTCGTAGGAAATAAGCATTCAATGCCAGTCATACAATATACGTTTTCTACGGCTATAACAGATAAAAGTGGAATGATAAAATGGATGGAAAAATAACATGAAGTTCAAAATTAATGTCAATTTGAGTAAATAGAGCTGTCATAGCTTGTAATTTGACATTCCATGGGAGACCTCATTAATTGTGTGATAATAACTTTGAGACAATGAAGTCTTTGTGTTATCAGGTAAGGAAATTCAATGGAAGACACACTACAACTGTAACACAATGAAGTCAATGTGTTATGAGGTGAAGAAATGATATTAAAGGCAGTTATAGAGCAGTTTTGTTTTATAGCCGTAGAAAAACGTTCTTTCACTGAGTATTGCCTCTACATCAAGTGTGCAAAGATGTGACGTCATAAACGGGCGCTATGACACATTTAAGTGGTACAGCAGGAATGCCGAAGTTCGCGGCAAAAAATGTTTCGGTTTCTTGCTATGCTTCGAAAACTTCATTTGTTCATCAACACCTTGTACCCGTGATTGAATTTCGGGCGCTAGCAAAGTCCGCACTTTTGGCGCCATCTATCGTTCGGAAGCCCAACTACTTTCGCTCAGGCATTGTCGGTACCCGTTTTTCCTGCAGAGAGCGCTGGTGGTCTTATAACGTATTATTCTAGATTTTCATTATTATTGTTAGGTTGTGGCAAACCGCCTGTCTCACCTACGCGCACCAACTGTCGCTCGAGCAGGATGTGGATCCGCTGGAGATCGTCGCTTATCTGCTGGCGTGTCACGAGGTGGAGAAGGCGATAGACTGTTTGGTGGAGGCGTCGATGTACCGGGAAGCCTATTCTCTGGCGAAGTGTCGCCTGGCAGAAAACGACGACGTCCTGACCGATATTATGACGAAATGGGCTCAATACGCCGCTACCGTCGGCAACTACGAAACCGCGGCGCATTGGTAAGTAATAATAATAATAATAATAATATTTGTCCACGTCTATTGTATGAAATATAAATAATGCATATGTTTCTTTCAAGAAATGCAATATCCATTAATCGCTAGTGAATAATGATATCATTATTCACTAGTGATTAATGGATATCGTAATTCTTGAAGAAACCCATGCATTATGAATATCTCTAATACTTCTGTTGAATTTTTTGATATCATTTATATTCCTTTGGTATTCGGACTGTTGATTTCGGTGAAATATAACGATTTACTTTCCAATATTGCTTTTGAAATGTATGGTTCATACAATAGTCGAGTACGAAGTAACTTAAAATTCACCTCATGAATAATAGCCATCATTATACGCTCGTTGAGTAATATACTAATTTCTACGCCCGTACTGTGTCGTTATGAGTGTCATTCCTTTCAACTGCCGATGGAGATCATACAGTTGAATGGAATGACACTGAAATGATAGCAGCAGAGAGCAGTAGCAGGAGACGAAAGTTGAAGGAATCTGCCTTTTTCATGCTGTCTGCGGATGCTTCCAACTGAAACACTGGCTGCCAGTCTGAAAGACATGTCAAAACTCAAATTTCTGACATTTACAAAAAGCGAACATAAAAACTGAACTGGAAGAGAATACTTGTGAAATTTTTGAAAACGAAAATGGATTTGGTTTCCAAAACGTCAACGATAAGTATTTTGATGAATATTAGTTCTTGTATTGAATGAATGACCTTTTTTTTGAATTATCGCAGCAACTTCTCAGGGTAGATTGGGAACCCAAGAAAGGTAGAAGAAAAAATGCTCACATACTTCATCATATCATGATTTCTTCAAAAGTTAAAGAAAGATTCTTATAACTTCACATCTCAACAAAAATACTCAGGTTCAAATACTTGAATACCTATGTATGCCAGAACGCACCTCAACATTGAACTAGGTTGATATTCCCGCCAAAATTAGAAAACTTACTAATATCTACAAGCATTGTTTATAGAGATATAGTTAGTCAATCATATGGAGATATCATTTGAAAGGATGGATACTGCAGGCAGATGACACTAGTGATTTCGTATTCGAGTCATGTCTTTTCTTTCGTTTTTCTTACGGACGTCGTAGCAGGTATTTTCTTGATTACTTATACATAATACTGAAAGATGGCAATCAATTCAAAAACAAGTGGAATTTTTTGTTAATCTCGTAGAAAAGTCATGTTTCTAAGATTATTCTGATGTCTAAACTTTCATTTCCTTCATAAAATTTTATCGTCAGCTTTATTTTGAAGCTTCATTATCTTTCTTTCAACTTTTCAGTCAAACTGACAGACCGAACTGTGCACCTATTTTTCTCTTCAGAATAGGAAATTTTGTCGTGCATTGTCAAGTAAACGGATATATCGATATTTTACTGTAGATGGCCTAAAAAAACGCTTCAAATCGTTTTTACACAGGTATTGACCAACTATATCTCTAGAAACAATGCTATAATCATTTCTCACGGGAATCGGTGCTTGAATCGCACAGTTTTTAATCACTTGTACGAAACACCAAAAGATGGCAATCAATTTAGAATCAGAAGTAGGATATTTTATGAATGTCTTGGTCCATTCATAATTTGATGATCTGAAATCTGCACCTACTTTTACCACTCGGAGAAAGAAACTTTGTCGTGCAGTCAAGTAAATATCAATAGTATTCTGTAGATGGCGTCACAAAAACGCTTCAACTAGGAACTTGGGTATTTTTCTGGAGAAAGCGAAGTTCGAGGAATTATTTTTTTGTTTTCTCGCTCAATTTTGATTCGGAGAAGCTAAAAAAGAATTAGGTACTCAAATTGACGAAGTTTCCTATTTCTCCACAAACAATGCCTTCGCACTCAAAACCCCTTGAGCCCACCGTTATCGTGTCAAAACCCCTTTTTTTTTCAGCTACATATCCCTCGACAAGTTAGAATCCGCAGCTTCGGTTCTGTTCCGTAGAACGGACCCCGAGATTTTGGAGCTGACGGCAGAGCTAGCCGAAAAATCCAACAACAAAGACCTGCACAGCGCCGTTCTCGGCAAACTAGAGTCGTTCAAAAAATCCAAGGAAGAAATTCCTTTGCCGACTCTTGCGGAATTACTCAGCCAGCAAAAAGAACAGCTCGATACGCTAAGAAAATCGGTCGATTCGTCTGCAAACGGAGAGAAGCCGCAAGCAGTTGAGCCGGTCGTAGAACCACCGAACAAGCCAATCGAGGAATCACAGAATTCCCCTTCAGAGCCAGCCGGGGAACCACAGAATTCCCCTGCAGGAAAGCCTGAAGAGGTGGAGACTGTCGGGGAACTACAGGATCCATCTGCGGAGGCGCCCAAAGAAGTAGAGCCAGCCAAGGAACCACAGAATTCACCTGCAGGTAAGCTTGGAGAAGTAGTGACTGTCGGGGAACTACAGGATCCATCTGCGGAGGCGTCCACAGAAGAAGATCCAGCCGGGGAACCACAGAATTCCTCTGCAGGAAAGCCGAAAATCGTGGAGTCCGTGGGGGAACTGGAGAATCCATCTGCGAAGGCGCCCAAAGAATTAGAGCCAGCCGGGGAACCACAGAATTCCTCTGCAGGAAAGCCGAAAGTCGTGGAGTCCGTGGGGGAACTAGAGAATCCAACTGCGGAGGCGCCCAAAGAATTAGAGCCAGCCGGGGAACCGCAGAATTCCTCTGCAGGAAGGCCTCAAGAGGTGGAATCTGTGGGGGAACAACATGATCCATCTGCGGAGAAGACCAAAGAAGTAAATTCAGCCGGGGAACCACAGAATTCCTCTGCGAAGATACTAGAAGTGAAGCTAGTCGTACCAGGAGAGGAACCAGCCGTTGCTGGACTGTCGTTTTCGGGAGACGGAGACAGTAGCGCCAGTACTCTCGAAGCTGCCGACGATCCGTTGGAATCTCGTTTAGCCGTTTTAGGTGAACGTTAACGGAAACTAGTTATAATTTGTTAGAGTATTTGAGTTTGTTTTATCGACTTTTCGAAACGTCGGTTCGTTTTTCGTTGCTTTTACCGAGTAAGTTTGTTTCCATATGATGGACGGATTTGAATAAATTTTATTTAGTTTTTTATATATTTTGTTCTCAGTCTGCATCCAACCAACCCTGAAAGAGCAAGTAATTCTTTTCAAAATTAGTAGGCGAAAAAAACGAAGGTTTTACTTGAAAAGTCTATTGACTCAGGACACACTTCTTCCGAACAATAAATACTATAATAATTATAATAATAATTAATATGAAATTCTAGGTACAAGAGCTAGAAACGGCTATATAAAATGTATACATAGAAAAATACCTCGGATTTCCAAACCTAGCGGATTGAGAGTGAAAATGGAAATTAATTACCTATACAAAGATATTGTTATCTACAAATTAATGGATCGGTATTTACAAATTGATGGAAAGTTCGCTTACTACTTATTGATAATTTTGTAATACAGGGTGAGGTCCGAAGAAGATTTCCAGATGAAATGTTTCACAGTTCTCAGGTCCATGGCTGGATCGAGCACCTGAAATTAAACGAATCAAACGTTGGGAAATTGCATGTTATTGTACAGTATAAATGGCAGAGATTCACGGATTTACTTGATATTCAAGCTAATTGACTTGGCTTGAAATCAAATCAGGTTCGAGTCAACCAGTAGTTTTTAATGTCAAGTATTTATTCATCAAGTACTTGAAAAATCAAGTAATACAGTTTTATACATGAAAATAATGAGAATGAACCTCACGAAAACCACTTTTATTTATGAAACTTATTGTTGAAAAAGAGAGTGAAAGTTCCATGTTTTGGAACAAATTATAGCAGAAGTAAGGAAAAGAAAATTGAACCAAATTCTTAGGATAAAATATGCTTTATTTTGGGTGAAATATAAAAATTATCACAAACTGTACTGAAGCAACTAAAACATTCCAATGTAAAAAATATCACAAAAAGCGACGAAGATTTTCAAATATCAGTCTTTGATGTTCAAAGCGGAGAAGGACTAGTAGTAAAAACAAACAGAAAACGAGTAACATTTGGACCCTGTTTTTTTTTTGATATCTTGATGCAAAGAAAGAAACGTCTCATCCGATATATCTACCAAAACAAACAAAAAACAAATGTATAAACAACTCTTTGAAAAATGGACAAAAACATACACCACAGCAACAGAGTTGCCACTCTATCTAATATTCATCAAATACAGTGGTAGTTTTTGTAAAATACTTCACTCATAGACTGATAGAACACATCAGGACATCAGTTTGTGGTGTTAACTAACCTCAATAAAATAATTTGACAGTTTTGACATTTCATAATTTTATTCAATCTCAGCGTGGGGGGCAGGCCCAGCTCTTCAGGTTGACTGACAGTCATTCGATATCTGAAGTTAAGCAACGCCGAGCGCGGTTAGTACTTGGATGGGCGACCATGCAAGGAAATACCGTGTCGAAAGCCCGTACAGCTGCGGCAAAATAGCATATCATAGCTCGCAGGCAAAATATCAATGAGCACAAGATATATTGAGGATATGCCGTCCTTCGGAGGGGACGTAAAGCCGTTGGTCCCGAGTCCATGGATGTTGGGCTCGTTAAGGATCCCTACTTCTGGTTGGAATACCAGAGGGTTCGGCAAAATTTCCGGTTGGGGGAAGTGTGCTTCACCGGCGTCGGTGATTGGCCTTGGTAGCGGAAATAGGCCGACGTTTAATAAAGAAATAGAAGAAGACTTTTATTTATGAAACTTATTGTTGAAAAAGAGAATTCTGGCTGTGAAAGTTCCATGTTTTGTAACAAATTATAGCAGAAGTGACGAAAGAAGAAAATTGAACCAAATTTTAAAAAAATGCTTCATTTTGGACAAAATATAAAAATTATCACAAACTGTACTAAAACAACTAAACCATCCGAATGTAAAAAATAACACAAAAAAAAGGAACAAAGATTTTCAAATAACAGTCTTCTTTGATGTTCAAAGCGGAGGACTATCAGTAAAGTAAATATCAGAAAAAAAATTCAAATGAAGAATCAACACCGAAAATGAATAAGACATTTGGACCCTGTTTTTTTATATCTTCATGCAAAAAAAAATGTCTCATCTGATATATCTACCAAAACAAAACAAATTTATAAACCACACAAACAACAACTCCTAAACTCCTCGAAAAATAGACAAAAACATACACCACAGAAACAGAGTTGCCAATGAAATATTATTTTATCAAATTCAGTGGTAGTTTCTGTGAAATACCTCACTCAAAGACAGAACACATCAAGACATCCGTTTGTCGTGTTTTATAACCTCAATAAAATAATTAATAATTAATAATTTTATTCAATGTCAACGTAAATTTCATTATCGACCTACAAATTATATGGGGAAAAAACTGAAATGAATTACAAACCAAAACTACATTAGATTTTAAAAAGATTAAAAATTGGTTTGATTATAACTTACAGTAAATTTTGAGAAGACAAAATATGTCCCATTCTCATTTTATAATATTTCCCTACCGGACTTAGGACCACTAATACTTCATGATAATACTAGCATTGAAAAAACTGATAGTATCAAGTACTTAGGAGTTATAATTGACAAACATCTAAAATGGGACAAACACATAGCGTTCCTTTTGAAGAAATTACGAAGTTTAAAAGTAGTAAAATTCAAGTATCTCAAAACATTTATGAGCGTAAAAACCCTTAACATTCTTTATTTTTCATTAATACAGTCCCAATTGAATTATGGGATTCTGGCTTGGGGAGGGGTCATGAAATCCCACATTAGAAATCTTGAAGTTCTTCAGAAACGGTTTTTGAAAATAATATATAATAAGTCTTATTTGTATCCAAGTGAAAATCTGTACATAGAAAATATGGACATAAGACAATTATTCGGATATAACATCATGATTTATATCCATAAACACAAATTGAATATAAATTTCAATAATCATATTTATAATACAAGGAATAAAAATAATATCACATTGATAAATAGAGTTAAAACAACAATGTCTCAAAATTTTTTTAAATATTTATTGCCATTCTACTATGATTTGATTCTAAATCATATAAAAATGATCAAGTCATTAGTATCTTTCAAACTACAGATTAAAAAATAATCACGTCGAAATTTATTTCACGAAATCTCTCACTTCAATTAAGAAAATTAGTTAATTTTTCAATATTATTTTGTTGAATTCTACAAATTTATCAAATATATTATACATAAATGAAATTCGTATCTCTCGCAACAAGTTTTTAACTTCGCGGGTATAATTGAACTGTTTATTCCCCCTTTTTACAAATTGATGTATATGCTTTTTTATGAATTTTGAATAAACTTTATTATTATTATTAATTACCATAACACCAAACTGGTATTTTTACACGCGCGTCGAGTGCAAAATTATAAGTTTGGTGTTAGGGTAATTGATCTCTAGGAAAAGTTCCAACTTTTACACCAAAGGTTCCAATCCCATCGTTTAGTACTGATGGTAGGTACGAAGTTTCTTTGTTCGGATCGCTGAAAGAGGACAATTTGACTCACCTGTTCGTTGCACGTCAACTCGATCTGGTCCACGTTGTAACCGTTGTTCGAAGGCGTAGAGGAATCGGCATCCCCGCAACCTGGAGAGCTTGCCGTACCGTCTCCCAAGAGCTTTTCCAAGATGTGTTCGGCTACTTTGCGGCACTGTATGAAGTCGTTGGCGACCAGTCTGTCGGGCTGAAAAAAACAATGGTAGGCTGTACGGCTAGTAGGAACAGCCCTACTTTCCCGGACCAGCGTAAATATCGAGGCTGAGACGAGCGACACGCTACAATTTCCTTAAATGGTGCAGGTTTTTCGCTTTCACTTCATACCGCACTAAATTTCACGTGGTCTCGGTGTAGAGGTCAGCTTCCGTCTGTTCAAGCGGAAGACCAAGGTTCAAATCCCCGCCAGACCACCGTTCTGGGTAGTCGCACGTTAAAAGGTAAGGCCTCGTTTCGACTTCTTAGGGTCGATCATCAGCAGGTTAAGGAAAACGAACAATTTCAGAACAATACAGGAACATCGATTTATAATATATATAATTGTAATATCTAGATTTTACGCCGTATTTAGGTATAACATTTCATCTTCAAAATCGCGGCTTCCTTTGCGAAGTCTAAAACTTCTTTACTGTTAATCTGTCATCAATTTCATTGTAATTATCAGTGTACCAGTTTTTCTGTAACAGGTGAGCTAAATGTTAACAATTTTCAGGCTCTACGAAGGCGAATGACAATAATTACATTGGCTAGGTGCTTGAATTAGTTTGTCTATTTGCAATGTCCACTTGTAAAAATATATTTCTTGTTCGTTTGATGATACTTTTTTGATTGATTGTGAATAAAATAGTATACACATTTTGGCAATATTTCAAGATGATGCCTTTTCCTCCTAGTATGTTGTATACTATTTCATTTTTTCAATCTGAAATCAACTGCTCAAAATAAAGCTGTATCCTTTCATAAAAAAACGTCTGTTCCTCTGGAGCAATAAATATTATATTTTCGTTGTTGGAATTGACATGTGTTTCTCAATAAATGAAATCATAAAAGTTTTTGAAATATATGTGGAAAAAATACACAAAAAAACCTACCTGTATGAGCCGACACAAGGAATTCAACTAACCTTTTTCAGTCTGTCCTGCTTGAGCAGATGCGAAGGAACGCTGGAATGCGGTTGAAGGTAGAATTGTACTTTGATGAACTTGTTGGTGCAGTTCTCCTCGATGTTCGAAATCACCCAGTTGGGCACGGTCTCGTTCAGGAGAGCGTTTTCAGTGTCGCCCGACGTGTCACCGACGAGCACCCTGTATAACGTTCGACCTCCAACTTCACTGAAAGCAAAAATAATTATAATCCATAGTTTGTATATAACAATTTTTCGTTATAATCGTTATATACCCAAGTTTTTCGGTCCGAAATGGACTATATAAACAGCTAACCCTAGTCTTTAGATTCAGTATCAATTTCCTCCTGAAGATGCTAACATTGTTACTGAAACGCGCGTCGAGTGCATAAATATCAGTTTGGTGTTAGGGTAATTGATCTCTAGGAAAAAATTAAACTTTGACACCAAAAGCTTATCGTTCGTTCGTTCGTTTCCGTTTGGATGGCTTTTGCTTCCCATATCGGGCACAGTTAGCCAGTCGTCTCCTGTGACATCACAGGAGCTGCGTTAAGGGACGCGGCGATCTTGCTCGTAGCAATGGCTTCGTTCAGCAGTGCACAACCGTTGGGAATAATCACTAAACGTGTTGAGCCGCTGTTCAACGGTTGAGAGTGATCAATGGTGCAGCGGTCCGTCAGCCGAACAAGTTGACATATCACTCAACTGTTAAGACCGGCTGAACGAACCCAATGCCTACGTCCGATAAATTGTCAAATTATTTCAATAAAAAAGTTCACTGATAAGTTTTTGTAATCGACTCCAACTAGGAAGCCCTTTTTACCACCAATGTGGGTTTTTTTTACGAAATGCCTCCCCTACGTGGTCATCCGGACCACCCCGGCCTCTATACCGGCGTGAATAAGGGAGGGTTATTTTTTTTCCACGTAAAAAACTGTCACTGTCACAATAAAAAAAACAGGTCAACAAAAAACTATCTGGTCGACTCCTAAATGGAAGTTCTTCGTACCACAATTTGGATTTTTTTCTTTAGATGCTCGAACTAACTCGGCAGACATATACAACACACAACTGAGCCCCGTAATCACACTTGATATCCACGTACTTACCACCTTTGTGAACGGTCGTTATCAGCACATCCGTCCACTATCACAGCGACCACGAGACTGACTCACCAAAGGTTTCTCATCGTTAGAAATAAAATGTCAAATGTTTTGTCCGTCACAGAAAAAAAAAAACTTATACAGCTTGGAGTCGTGGAGAAACGCGGAACTGTTGATGGTTAGATAGCTATGAGACTAAATTGACAGTTGAATACCCAAGGAACATTTCATTGAACTAATTCGAATGTTTTTCATAATCAAAATATTTTAAGTCGAAAAACTCGAGATTGTGTCCAGATGATTTGGAGTCATCAGTTTCTGCGATCAAGTCGGGTTTACTGGACAAATACTAAAAATAACATCTCTCAGTTGAAAAAAATTTACTTCGTTCACTCAAATATAATATTTATTCAAACGATAATAAAATCATAAAAATCCTAATTTAGTAGAGAGTCAACACAACAGACCCACATAAACACATGCAAACTAGAGTAGGGCGATCTAACTAAGATGGCTATATGTGGTGCTTTCAGTGTTGTGATATTGTTTCAGACAAACCTGTAGATAGGATGAAGTTGTTCAAAATTACGCCTTAGGCTGGATTCGCACAGATCCGAAATTCGATCGTACGACGATCAGATAGCTTTCTGATTGGTCTAAATTGGTCTGAATATAAATTTAGACCAATCAGAAAGCTATCTGATCGTCGTACGATCGAATTTCGGATCTGTGGGAATCCAGCCTTAAGGGTGCGCTTGTGGTTGAAATTCCTAAAAATTTTCGAGATCACTTCATCCATGGAACACGTTGATGCCAATACAGATCACTTTTGGTTAGAACAGAGAATAGAACGCGAGATCAATCAATCAATCAATATTTATTGACCCCAAGAAACATAAATGTTTATAAAGAAGGGATCTTAAAACTAAGTCACTATAACAATTCATGCATTAAAAAGAAGATTTCGATTATGAATCAATCCAATGTCAGATGGAAAAAGAGAAGTGTTACTGGATCAAATACTTTCTCAAGTTTTTTTTGAAGTGTTTGTCAAAAAAATCTTCAGTTAATTTCTTTGGTAGTTTGTTATATATTAACACTCCATTGTATAAAATTGATTTCTTTCCGAAGTTTGTTTTGATTCTACTGATTGTACTCAGATTTTTGGACTGCCTAGTTTCATATTTATGAATTGTTTCAATTGTGTTGAAGGTTAGAGAAGAATGTTTAATTTTTACGAAATGGACGAAAGAACAAATTTTCAATTTATATAAAGAGGTGATACTTAAAAGCTCATTTTTCACATATAAATCGGAAGTGGGATATCGAAAAGGTGATTTGAATATGCATTTGATTGTTTTATTTTGCAGAGATTTTAGGGGACGTATGATCGAAGCGTTAGCATTTCCCCATACTGATATCAAGTATTGTAGTTTCGAATGAATAAAGCTGTAATATATTAATTTGAGATGTTTCAAACAAATATACTTTCGAATTTTGAACAAAATACCAATTAATGGTGATATTTTTTTCTTAAATATTCAATATGATTTTTCCAAGAGAGTTGTTCATCAATGTATAATCCTAAAAATTTTGTTACTTCCAAATATTCTATATTTTGTCCATTAAAAATAATGTTATTCTTACTTTCCTTTGGTTTTCTCTTCCTCAATAACATAAATTAGGATTTTCCAATATTTAAAGTTAACTTGTGACTATTCAACCATAACGAAATTCTCTTTAAATCGTCATTAATGTAAAGAATAATTTTTCCTTTTTTCTCGCAATAAATCAGTGTTGTGTCATCTGCAAATAATTTTATTTCACCCCTCACATTCAGCTCTGAAACCGAGTTTATAAGAAACAAAACCGGTCCCAGAATTGAACCTTGTGGAACACCACATGTTACACTTCTAAGTGAACTCATTTTGTCTCCCATACAAACAAACTGTTGTCTATTGCTCAAGTAATTTTCAAACCATTGATGAATCAAACCTCTTCTGCCTATATTGAATAATTTTTTCAACAGAATGTCATGATCGACTGTGTCAAAAACCTTCGATAAATCCAGTGACAACAATCCACAATGAAAGTCTTGATCAAATTTCAATTGAATATTTGTTATCAAGTCAATTACAGCAGATTCTGTGTCACTGGATCTTCGGAAACCATATTGATGAAAAGGAACTTCATGACCTACCTCCAAGAATAATCTCACGTTCAAGTATATTCAATAACCATTTAAAAATTTCGTAGTGATCTTAAAAAAAAACAAGAGATGTTTGCTGGCAACAACATTCTAGAGTGTGCTCGCGTTCTGAATATTCTATGCAGTGATGTGTTTTAGATATTTTCTGTTCAACCCAGAAGATTATAAAAAATAATAATGAATTCACTCACCAGAAAAAAATGGCATCACAATTCTCACTCCAGTTCGCTCACACGCATTAACGTGAATAATGTTCGGCTGAATTGTGATACTACTTCTAAAACGAGCTTTTGAAATGAGATCACAATATTTTATTGCTCAAATGAAAATATCAACAATCAACTAATTTTTTCAGCACATACACCAGAATTCGCAACGACATAGCCACTTGGCAACACAGGACGTGCACATGACTGTCATCTCAACTGCGAGTGTGACGACACCTGGCGATTTTTTTGAGTTATTACTACGGTCTACGTCATCAATTCTCGATCAAGTAGACCAGATCGGTCGACTGATTTGCTGACAATCTTTTATATGGAGTGAAAACACCAGTATATAGATCTAACCATTGAGTGTTCTCGCAAAGGTCGATAGGGGGCGAATCGCTCATTTTTCATCGCCGATCTGATGTATTAAGATGATTTGATTACCTGAGAATGAGCGGTATATGTTTGGGCACGCTGAAATACAGCCTGTTGTCCGGATCAGTCTCCACCCCTCTCCAATGTTCGAACAACGCTTGCAGCAACAGTTTCCCGTAGTTCACCTTTTGGTCGGGCTCCGGAGTGTCTCTTATTCCGGCGTCTCTGGCGGAAACCCACGCCGAGAAGCAATCCACTTCATCCTGGCCCAAGTGAATCGTCAACATCTACAATATGAAAAAACTATTTGGAATGATGACTCTTGCGAACGCGAAAGTCACAAAGGCGTAAAACGGCCTCTTTGTGTTTCATAATTCCATCTCGGAGACTCGAAATTTTATAATTGACCATATGCATCTATTTTAGGATTTAATGGTTGGCAGCACTGAAATTCCCACCACCTGACATACAATAACTGATATGAAGGATAGATGTCGCCATCTGAAAGTTTTATAATTTTGATAAATATCAATTTTTGGTGTTTCATTTATGCATTATTAATATAAGTAATTCTAAATGAACGAATATTTTGGTACTTATTGAACTTAAAATAAAAAAGAAGTGGCGACATCTATTCATAAACCTTTCAATTTCGTGTCACGTGACCAAAATTTCAGTGATGCCAAACATTAAATACTAAATAAGCGCGAAACCAAAGATAGGTGCATATGATCGATTCCGACTTAAGGTGGATTCATGCAAGTCAACTTAACTCCATGGAACAACCCCTAAACTTGAATAACGAAAATAGGCGCGACTGATTTTGACAGCTGACAAACAAATTTTTGAAGTGTTAGCGGAAAAAGTTAAGTTACTAAATATAATGCACGAATGCTTCCATTCGATTTCGAACATCGAACTTTTCGAGTTACTAAGTTGAATTAAAAACAAGTTGTTTCAGTTCCTTTAGTATTTCAGAATTACTGTTTATTATAACGAAATGCCTACTTTCTTAGAATTTATTTTACTAACTCGGAATTTGTAAATTTTGTCTATCAAGGAGTGTTCGGAAATTTTATAATTCCGATTTAGTATCTAGAAAATCCAACCAACACATGAATTCCACGATGCAATTTAGCGGGGACAAGTCACTGCGAAAAGTGTCGGCGATCTGTCAGTTGCTAAATTTCGAGAATTTTCTCTCACTGCCTACAAAATGCCTAGAAACTCTGGGGATTCCACTGATAAGATTTTGCTTAGATTTTTGTAACGAAAACAACAATCGATGCTTTTGGAGGTTTCCCCTAATTTTACGGTAGGGGGCGTTATGTTCCCATTTTCTAAATTTGATCTCAAATGTCAAGTCAATTGTCACATTGTCAAGTCACTTTTGAATTTCGATGTGTACGATGTTTTTATCGTGTTTATTGATTTTGTTGCTTTTGAACAATGAAACGTTTTTACTGGTTTTCTACTGGTATTTGATTGGACACCCATTATCCTTTGTTGGAATCTCTTCTCACTAGCCAAATAAAAATGGAAAAACCCGACTGCACATTTTCACTTAGTACAAATTTTGCTTCAGACAAGATTATTATACAGAGACCTCCAAAAGCTCAATTATTCACCAAAAATCTAGCAATCCAGATTTCGTCAAGATCATCCCAGCTCTAAGTGAACACACTAGGGTTTCTAAGCATCTTAATTGCCAACATTGAAAAATAGAACTAAATGTTACCAAGATAAACACATACGATATCACGACATATCTAATTTTTATTTTTTTTAAGGCTCACCCCAGTTTTCAAGTCGATGTTGAACCAGTTGGGCACATAAACCATTTTGAACCTGCTCTTCTCCTCGTCCTGAAAATTGACTTGGCCTAAATCTTCCACTTTCCTCGCCTGAAAATAGATAGATGATAGAAATGTTCACAAATTTTCAGAACTAATAAAAATCAACAGAGTTAAGACTACTTAAAGGCACGACTACTATTGAATCGTTCAATGTTTGGCGACAATTATATAAAAATAAAATGTCAAGTCCACACAAGGCAAAAAACGGCTTCCTGCGGCGAGGCTACGGTTTGTGACGTCACCTCCCTTATTGATGCTCATCTTTCATAAGTTAAGAGTATTAATAAAGTTCTGTTATCTTCACAAATGTCATGATAGGAGAATCCTGGTTGTGTTAATACCCCAAAAAACAATCCAATAAAGTTTTCATCAGCGTTCTGAGTGAAATTGAACGTAAAAGAAGTGGTTTGTTGCAGCTAGGAGAGACATCTTTGAGTAAGAGGATTTGTATAATATAAGCGAAGTGAATTATATCACGAAATATATCTATAAATAACACACAAGGTAAATTACCTTCCTAAATCGTTTTACTTACTGCACAAAATGGTTGATTCGTAGAAGAAAAAAAATCAACTTGAACATGCACCAAAAAAAGAATGACCGCAGCGCTTGAAGAAGGTTAACAACAGCTGTGAAATATCCGCGTGCCGTTCAATAAAGGTGCTGACGTCACAGAGCGTTTCTGAATTCAAACAAGTACTAGGATTTCTGTTTGAGTTAATGATTTTTTCAGTATTGTTATCTTTTGGGCAGAATCAAGTTACAAATTCTCAAACTAACTTAGCATTGCGTATTTTATCGTCATTCACCATACCCTCAGAACATCGTAGACCGCAACATTGTCCTGAGCGTCTTTCGTTAAAATGTGCCTTTTGTCGTTGAGGACGACGGCTTGCCTTATGGCCGCCCCGCCCGGTATGACGGAAAGGGGGGCCGTCGGCATCCTGGCTTCCTCTTTGAAATGCTTCTCGGTGGGCAGTTTCCAACATCTGATGCTCGAGTCCGACGTCGATATCTGAAAAGCGGAGCGAAACTTTTCATTCACAATCTTTCGAAAATGTGCTGGTTTCTACAAGTTCTTACAATTTGAAAATTTGTTTTACGTCATCGATGACAGCATTAGTATTTTGTTTAACGGGCAAGGGATGATAGACATTTCCCACAGGCAAATGCAGCGAATCAAACGAGTAGGAAATCAGCATCCCAAGCGAGTTAAACACTATACTTTTTCTACGGCTATAACAGATAATGGCGAAATGTTTGAACAAATAACATGACCTTCAAACTTAATGCTATTCAAAATTTCCATTCAGGTAAAGAAATTAAATTGAAAACATACAATGTACCTGAACAGTAGAGTTAGAGCAGTTTTGTGTTATAGCCGGTGTGTTATTTGATAATTTACTCGTCTACAATGATATTAATAATACCACTTACAACTGTCATATGTTGGATAAAACATTGTATGCCAAGGGTGTGTAAATAACTATTATTTATTAAATAGAATTCTTTACACAATAATGAAATGACATTTAGTTAGATGGACAAATAAAAATACTTCACGAAGTAGAACTTGTGAAGATATCAACATAACTTAATAAAAAAAAGCATTATAATATCAAACTATTCCGATGAGGTCTACCCCTTCTGTCGCAAAGCTCATCTTGACAAGCATTCAGAAGAAGAGAGTTGACTGAAACCGTTTGTATCTGTCGATACTTTTCGTCTTTATTTTCAGAAATAAAAATACTTTGAATTCAGTCCGAATTCTTTTCTAATTTCTTATTTTTTGTCAACTTGACTTATCCATGGTATTTCAAAACAAAGAAAAACTACCCTAAGGAATGATAATAAATTATATCCAACATTTCTCCCCCCTGAGTTTGAAAATGAAATAAATGAACCAAAGATAAATTTTCAAACTAAACTATATGAGTATATCATCAGTAAAAATATATTAAAACAAAATCAGCCTTCTTCTGTTCTGGTAACATCGGCGATCTTGCAGATTTTGGTAACTGGGCGTCTGAATGTACCATTTTTCATTTTAACATCCACCACTCTGACTCTGCCGTCTCTTCCGTAGTGAACACTCTGTATAATACCCAACGGCCAAGTATTCCTAGGTTGGGTGTCGTCAATGGCAATAACAACATCGTTGACTTTGACATTTTCAGATTTTGAATGCCATTTACTTGTCACATTCAATGTAGGCAAATATTCTTTCACCCACCTTCGCCAAAACATATCGGACAGCGCTTGCGAAACTCTCCATTGCTTCCTGAGATCAACGTCCTTTTCTTCAAACTTTCCAGGTAAAGGTGCGGCGCCACTCGAAGAATTCAGGAGGAAATGGTTGGGAGTTATACTTTCAGGATCATTGGAGTCTGATGAAACGAACGTTAAAGGTCGGCTATTTACCATGTTTTCAGCTTCAACTATTAAAGTTTGAAGTACTTCTTCTTTTGGAAACCTTTCCTTGAGGGTCACTTTCAATACCGTCTTCACTGATTTAACTAACCTTTCCCAGCTGCCTCCCATGTGTGGTGAAGCTGGAGGAATGAATTTCCATTTTATTTCCTTTGTCGATAAGAAAGTTTGTATTTCATCAGTTTTCAAACTCTTCAGACAATTTTTCAGTTCCTTTTGTGCCGAATGGAGATTTGTTCCATTGTCTGAATGAATTTCTGTTGGATATCCTCTCCTTCCAATGAATCTTCTGATAGCCATGATGGCAGAATCGGTGTTCAAAGTATTTGCAATCTCCAAGTGTACAGCTCTCACACTCATACAGGTAAAAAGCACAATGTACCTTTTCTCATGACGTCTGCCGATGGTTACTGTTATGGGTCCGAAATAATCCATTCCAGTTATCGTAAACGGCCTCACAAAACTCTGGAGTCGACATTTTGGCAGTTGCCCCATCTCCGGAACTATCGGCTTTGCTTTAGCTTTCTTGCAATAAAAACATTCGTTTTTGCACTTTCTCACTGCGTTTCGAAGTCTGAGAATCCAAAATTTCTGTCGTATTTCATTAATAACTGTTTCTTGTCTTTGATGATGGAATTTTGTATGATAATCTTCGATTAATAGCTTGGTTAGTCGATGTTTTGGGTCCAAAATTATCGGATATTTTTGGAAGAAGTTCAAATCATCAGAATTTTGAAGGCGCCCTTTAATTCGAAGAATACCATTTTCGTCGAGTATAGGGGATAAGGTATACAATCTGCTTGTTACACAAACGGATTTTTCCTTCTTCAAGTTGTAGATTTCTTCGGGAAAACATACATTCTGGACATATCTGATCCAGACTTCCTCTGCTCTCTTCATTTCGTCGATTTCCAAATCGGTAGAAGTTTTTCGCTGTGATCGACAATTTTCAATGAATCTGTTCATCCACGCTGTTGTTCGAATGAGTTTTCTATATTTTGAAAATCTTTCGACGTTGGGTAAACTATTGACAATTATGTTTGACAAAAGTATTTTTTCTGTTTTCAATTCCAAAGCATTCTCATTTAGAGTTTTATGCACTTCTTTCGGCCAACTATCTTTAGGAAATCTCAGGAATAGTGGACCATGTAACCAGTTTTTATTTTGCTTAGGGCAGTCGCGTGTCCCCTCGTCAGCAACATTATTTTCTCCGGGAACCCAAAACCAATTGGAAATGTTTGTCAATTCAAGTATTTCACCAACTCTATGTGCAACAAATGATTTAAATCTTCTTGCTTCAGACCTTATCCAGTACAATACAGTAGTTGAATCTGTCCACAGGTATGAAGCTGTAATTTTCACTTCTAGATTATTCTTGATGGTGTTCATCAGCCTGCTTAAGATAACAGCCGCTTGGAGTTCAAGTTTTGGAATACTCAACTCTTTCAATGGTGCTACTCGGGTTTTCGCACTAACAAAGGCAACATGAAACGGGTTACAGGCTTTTTCATCACCAAATCGTAGATAGACCACTGCGGCAAATGCTTTTTCACTAGTGTCACAGAAACCATGTAATTCTACAGTAGAACTATGGAACAGATCGGGACCATAACACCGAGGAATTGACATTTTTCCAATTTCTTTGAATTCTTGCATGAGCTGGGCCCATTTAGGTTCCATTTCAGGTGTGATTGTGTCGTCCCAGCCAAGTCCAACTCGCCACAAATACTGCATGAAAATTTTTAATTTAACTGTCACTGGTGATAAAAAACCCAGTGGATCGAACACTGACATGGTCAATTTCAGAATTTCTCGCTTGGTAGGAAGTTTCTTGGAGCTAAGAACGTCTGGATTCACCTTGTGACAACTTAAAGAGAAGGTGAAGTCGTCAGTTTCTGGCCTCCACCATAATCCCAAAATTCGTTCCGGAGATAATTGGCTGAAGAAATTCAACTTTTTCTGGGTTTCTGCACGTAGATTCTCTGGTATCGTTTTCAAAACTTCTTTTGAGTTAGAAATCCAGTTGCAGATTTCAAAACCGCCTCTTTTGTGGACTTCTATTACTTCAGATATGAGTTTGACAGCATGAACTTCAGTTTCAGTCGAATCAAGGTAATCATCTACGTAGTGTTTCTCTACTATTGCCTTGGCTGCTTCTGGAAAATCTTTCATGTTTTCTTCGGCATTTTTGTTTTTGACAAATTGAGCCATACAAGGGGATGATGTCGCACCAAATGTCATGACTTTCATCTCAAACACCTCTGGAGCTCTCGTTCTGTCCCTTCCTCTCCAGAAAAAACGCTGAGCTGAACAATCTTCATCTCTTATTAAGACTCTATGGAACATTTCTTTAATATCGCCACAAAATGCTACTTTCTTCTGTCGGAACTTCCATAGAATAGCGGTGAGACTTTTCAAGAGATCGGGACCTTGTAAGAGTTGGTTATTTAGACTAACGCCATTTGATTTGGCTGCAGCGTCAAAAACCAACCTCAGTTTATTTGGTTTATTTGGATTGAATACTGCAAAATGGGGTAAATACCAAGTCTTTGGCCCCGTTTTAGCAGCTTCATCCGATTTGAGTTTACGAATATATCCTTTACTCAGATATTCATCAATTTTGGCACAGTATTGATTTGCGAACTCTTCATTTTTGTCCATTTTATTCTCCATACATTTCAATCGGTTCAATGCTACTGCTCTACTGTCTGGTAGGATATCGTCATCACTTCTCCAAAGCAAACCAAGTTCAAATCTATTGCCAACCCTTCTGAGTGTCGTTTCAAGAATTTCAATTGCTCTTTCATCTTCTTTAGATTTTCCATCCTCTTCGGGAACTTTAACTCCAAAGTTCTCAGTTTTGAACGATTCCTTCACAAGATCATGTAAGTACTTATCGTTTTCTAAATGTGAAGTACAGCACAGATGATAAATCAGAGATCTATCCAGAGTTCCGAAGGAATGCCTGTTTTTGCCGTGGATAATCCATCCCAAAAGGGTTTTTGAAACGAAGGGTGTATTGTGGGAAGGGCCATGATACAATTTTCGTGCAATAGTCAAAGCACACTGGTCTTGTCCAAGTAATATCATTGGTTGTGCATTTTTGAAAGAGGCTAATGGAGCTTGTTTGATATAAGGATATATTTTTGCCATTTCTTCCACATCCACAGTTTGTCTTGGAAGGCACAAACGTTGAACTGTTCTGGCACCAAAAACTTTGTGGTATTTCAAATCAGGATCTACTCCGGATATTTCAAAGGAAACTCTACGTGACTCATCCTCATTTCTGCTAACTTCATTGAGCCACTGATAACATAAAGGTTCAAGAGGTCCATCAAGACCCATTTCCTGTGCAATACTGGAATCAATTAGCGTTGTCGTAGCTGCTTCATCGAATAATGCGAAAGTATAAATTTCCTTGTGGTGGCTTCGCACTTTGACTGGTGCTACACGTAGGAGAACTTCTGTGTAGTCGGCTCGAGAATGGTGAATCCTTTCCGGAGCTGTTTCCTCAACATTTGCTGATATTTCTGTTACAGCGTTGTTCTCAACAAATTTTGAATTATGTAAAATGGGATGGTGGAATTTTTCACAACCATGAAATTCACACTTTTTCTTCTTTCTGCATTTGATAATATTGTGAGCAGGTTTGAGGCAGGCGAAACATAGTTTTTGTGAAGTGATAAACTTCCATTTGTCATTCACTTCCATTTTCACAAAGCTGTCACATTTTTCTAGAGGGTGATAGTTATTCTTACAGAGTGTACATCTGAAATTCCTATCTGTTTGTGTTCTTCCCGTCGAGAAAATATTTTCTTTTTTCTTTCTGGAATCCAGATATTCTAATTCACCTTTCCTATCTACCACTGCTGCACTGGTGCACGTTGAGGCTGCCAAAGCAATGTTTCTGAACCAGTCTGAAAACTCTCTCAAAGACAGGTTGGTTCGGTTCATTGTGCATTTTGCCCATTCAAGGCGGAGAAAAGGTGGTAACTTGACGATGATTTCATTTAGGAGGTTTGGATTGTTCATATGTCCGATACTGTTGAAGAGTTGCATTGTCGTCACTAAATTTTCCACTACATTTGAGAAAGGTAGGTAAGTTTCGAATCTACCTTCTTTGGGTGGAGCAGTTCTTCTTACTTTGTCAACCAGCATGGATATGATGAACTCTGGTCTACCAAATGTCATTTCGAGAGTTTCGATTATTTTGGAAACGTTTGAAGATGAAATCAGAAGTGGATGCACTGCTTCTTTGGCTCGTCCCTTGAGGCATTTCTGTAGTCGGATAATATTTTCATCATCCGAAATGTGATGAATCTCAGTTGATCTCTTCAATTGGTTGTGAAATAGTGGCCAGTCTTCTGGATTGCCGTCGAATATCGGAAGATTTGAAATACCCCCATGTCCGGAAAATCCTGGTGTACAATTCCTTTTCATTATCTGACAAATATGGTCGATGTGTTCAGAAGTCATCTGGAAAATGGGATTGCTGGTACCTGGAAGCGTTTCTTTGGATGGTTGCAGATCATTTTCATGAATTGGATATTTTGATTTCTGTTCGCTATCATCGTCAGGAATCGGAATATGCTCTATCCATTATGTAATCATTGAGGTTCCTCTAGCAGGTAAGTTATCTGGCAAATATTTATTTTCTATGTCAGTTTCTGCCCGTCTGCTACTTCTTGACTGATTGTCGACCAGTTCCTGTATTTCCTCTTCGCGAAGTTGTTTTTCCATTTCTATAAGTCTGATCTTCTCCCTCATATTTTGCTCTAGCAATTGTTGTTTAGCTATTTCTGCTTCCAAAGCAATACGCTTTCTCTGAAGCTCAGTACTACTTCTAGAGCTTTTCGAAATCTTTGTAGTGTGTGAATTTCTAGAGGAATGTTTCGATTTAGTCACCTCCCGTCGGGTATCGGGCTGGGAATTATCGGCCATTCTGTCAGGGGCATTCATTTCCTCTAGTAATTCGTTTGTAGTGTGATTCTCATCAGTTTCGGTGATTTCAACTCTTGGATTTTCCATATTGAAACTCGTCGTACCAAATCCTCTTGGCCAAACGTAGTTCTCGTTCAAGTTTCTGTGAATTCCTGCAGTAAGTCGTCGGCTGTAGGAATTATCCATAAACTCAAGATTCGTCGATTAGAACCGTTTTCCACAGTGTTGATTTGTGTTGCTCGAAGGACCAATGTATCTGTCGATACTTTTCGTCTTTATTTTCAGAAATAAAAATACTTTGAATTCAGTCCGAATTCTTTTCTTATTTCTTATTTTTTGTCAACTTGACTTATCCATGGTATTTCAAAACAAAGAAAAACTATCCTAAGGAATGATAATAAATTATATCCAACACCGTTGTTGTTTGAAATATCACCAACTTTTTAAAAAAATGTCAGGCTCCACCAGTTTATAAATCTCGGTAACTTACCCAAACTGCCTGCTGATCTGCGGTGAAGCACATTTTCAAAATAGGGGCGTCTTCCACACAAACTACAATACTATTAGATATATTCTTCAAATCGGTCATAATAACCTGAAAAATATCATCAATATATAACTAGTACATAAACAAAAAAATACTATTGTATTTTAGTCTACAGGACCCAATTCATAAGTAAGAAACGGCGATCTACCTTTTTCTGGGTGCGCTGTGTAACACCCTCAGTGCATAACACCCAAAGTGCGTAACACCCAAATGTCATAACACCCAAATTTCGTTATGCCCACACTCTCCGAACATACCCGAATGATGCACTGTTGCAAAATTTACCGGATATTCTGCAATTTCCTGTTAACCCAATCTAACTTAACCTAACTAACCTAACCTAAAAGAAGGATGAATTTGGCAACAGCGCATCATTCGGGTATGTTCGGTTAGTGTGGGCATAACGAAATTTGGGTGTTATGACATTTGGGTGTTACGCACTTTGGGTGTTATGCACTGTGGGTGTTACGAAATGTGGGTAGAACGAGATGCTCCCATTTTTCTCTGGGAGTTACAGTATTTTGAATTCGTTATTCAAATGCCAGAAAGGAATTTAGGTATATTATCCTTTTAGGCACAAAGAATCGATAGGAACACACAGGGTTTTTTCGACCACATCATATTAGCACCTTATTCTTCGATACTATTTTCCATAACTGCTATGCACATATCCCAATGAGACGGTACAGAATTTGACTTCTGATGTACAATAAACTTCAAATTCAACAGGGTTTATGATATTCATGAATTTCTCAACTGGAGAAAACTGGGACATATATATTACTCATTGACTACTGCGGGAATAGATTACTTGTTTGAATTCATTCGAAAAGTTATCCTTGACGTTTCTAGGTTAGATTACATAGTGATTGATGGCATCAAATCGAAAATTAAAAATACTCAATTGGGTATGCCTCAGGGCTCAATCCTGTGGCCAATTCTTTTCCTTCTATTTTGAAATGACATCAGTAGAATATGCACAACACCAAATAAAACGATACCTATATATATAAAAAAACAGGAATCAGCAATGCTGTTATGTACTGCCTTCTTGCCGATAAATGTGAATAGAATAATAATGATAATATAATATAAATAATAAAAATAATAATGAATGGCAAATTCAATTGGGTAGCACACATTGGCTGTCTATGCTCAAAACAAGATTGTGCAATTCAGGTCATACAGAACTGGAAAGATACTGTATTTACAGAAGTTACTAGCTAATATATAATAGCTTGATAAGTTGATACTACACTATAATTCGATTTTTGGGTCAAATATAAAATATAATAATCTCCAATTGCCGATTTGATATGATGAGACGGCCTATCGTTCCAATTATTGTTATTCGGATGTTAATGAACTGTTGAGAATTTTACCATAATTTTACCTTTTTATCTCTCCCTCCAGATATAACGTGACTGAAACTATCAGTAGCTAGAAGTGCCCAAACAGAATCCGTGTGTACCCGAATCGTTTGAACGTTCCTGAAAATATATTTTAGGGTAGAAAAACACATTATAAAATCAGTGAAACAAGAAGCACAGATCGACAAAGCTCAACTTGATGAATTTTTCAATAAAATCACCCAAAAATTTTAAAGAGGTTCGTATAGAGCAGACACCTATATTCAACAAGTTCCTCAGATAAAAATTGATCAATCCTTATAGCTAAGGCTAATCAGAAATAATCAAATATATTGGTAATAGATTCAATGTAAGAACCATATTCAGAACAAATAAAACGATTAGATTCCTACTGAGTCGAAAAAAACTTTTAAATGTGGAACAGAATTCAAATAATTTTGTTTATAGTATCCCCTGTGTATGTAGCAGTGTTTATACTGGTGAAACATCAAGGCCATTGAGAATAAGAACATGAAAACAATTCTAGAAGACGAGAAATAGATCAGTAGAAATTAGCTGAACGCATCATCAACAAATGGTACACACATGGAGGTATGGAATAACATTAATTAATTTACTCATGACAGAATAGAATGGAACAAAAAGATAACTCAGTGAGGCTTCTTGCATTTTGTTAAACGTTAATAAAGAGATTGCTACTTCTTCTTTGGGTGTGGATCGATGTTGGATGCCTTTTTTGAAAACGAAAGAACAAAAATTCTTATCGGCAGCAAAGCGTGTTCAATAGAGTGAAAATATAAAGATACATGACATCACATTAGTCATAAATAAGAATGGGTACACCAAATATTATAATACCATGTGGGAAGATTCAATTTGAAGTAGGTTGTGTAAGATCAACACTTGGTAATGGCTAAGATGGCTATATACTGGTGCTTTCAGTGTTGCGATATTGTTTCAGACAAACCTGTAGACAGGATGTAGTTGTACGAAATTACGCCTTAAGGGTGCGCTTGTGGTTGAAATTCCTAAAAAGTTTTTAGATCACCCAATCCCTGGAACACGTTGTTGCCAATACAGATCACTTTTGGTTAGAACAGAGAATAGAACGGCTGATGAAAACAAAACTTCATCTTCAATGACCTACCTTCAAAAATAATCTCACGTTCTAGTATATTCAATAACCGTTTAAAAATTTCGTAGTGATCATAAAAAAAAACACAGGAGAAGTTTGCTGGCAACAACATTCTAGAGAGTGCACGCGTTCTGAAATTATAAAAAATAATAATGATTTCACTCACCAGAAAAAATGGCTGAATTGTGATACTACTTCTAAGCCAAGCTTTTGAATTGAGGTCACAATATTATATTGCTCAAATGAAAATATCAACAAACAACTAATTTTTTTAGCACATAGACCAGAATTCGCAACGACATATCCACTTGGCAACACAGGACATGCACATGACTGGCATCTCAACTGCGAGAGTGACGATACCTGGCGAATGTTTTCAGTTATTACTACGGTCTACGTCATCAATTGTTCTAAAAAAATTGTTCGTTTCCGTTAACCAGCTGACGAACGTCAACCCTCAGAAGTCGAAACTTGTGCGAGCAATGGATCAACGAGGCCTTGGTCAAATAGGCCAGATCGGTCGTCTGATTTGGTGAAAATCTTTTATATGGAGTGAAAACACCAGTAGGTATCCAGTATCACTACTTTTATTCGGGTTTGAAGGCCGTCGTTTTTTGGAATTTCTTCCTGACGTTTCGCTGGCTCGAGTGGCTAGCTTCTTCAGAGGTTCATTCATCTTGGAATTCACTCCGATGACTGGAGATTGTTTCTTCGCAAGTTGTATTTATGCCGATTCAGGTAGTTTGCGGTGCTTATTATTCCATTCGGATTCGGGGAATTGTCATTAATATTGATTACCTTGTTTACTTCCTGTGGGTTCGGAGAATAATCATCATTAATATCTGAAGAACTACCTGCAGTTATTATCGATTTTCTTAAAATGGGATTCCATATTCGGTTGAGGTTGACAGCTTTGACAGCAGGGGTTTATCGCATACCGTGCACCTGTGGGAAGGTATACATCGGTACCACCAAAAGATCCATGGGAACTAGGCTAAAGGAACATGGGAGAAACTGCAGACTAGGGCAAATTGACAAGTCGGCTGTGGCGGAACACGCACTTAGTGAGGGAAACCACAGGATTCTGTTTGAAAATGCAAAACTGATTGCACCCAAGCAGGGATACCATAGCCGACTGGTACGGGAGGCAATAGAAATCCACAAACACACGGATAATTTCAACAGAAAAGAAGAAGCTGTCAACCTCAACCGAATATGGAATCCCATTTTAAGAAAATCGATAATAACTGCAGGTAGTTCTTCAGATATTAATGATGATTATTCTCCGAACCCAGATGAAGTAAACAAGGTGATCAATATTAATGACAATTCCCCTAATCCGAATAGAATAATTAGCACCGCAAACTACCTGAATCGGCATAAATACAACTTGCGAAGAAACAATCTCCAGTCATCGGAGTGAATTCCAAGATGAATGAACCTCTGAAGAAGCTAGCCACTCGAGCCAGCGAAACGTCAGGAAGAAATTCCAAAAAACGACGGCCTTCAAACCCGAATAAAAGTAGTGATACTGAAAACCTCGGCCGCGAAAGCCTCAACTATTTTACCAGTAGGTATATTGCCACCTTAGTAATGGCTATTGATGAATTTATCATGTCAGTGTCACATTTTTTCGATAACCACCAAAAATCCAATCTGGATACAAATTTTTGAAAAGGCTTGAAAAAGGCGGCAGACTAGCTTCTGAAACGTCGCCAAGGGGAAGTAGATCAATTTTTTAATATATTTTTTAATGTGATCTCTGAATTTATGAAAAAATCAATACATAACTGAAAAAATATTCCGTCAATTTTGCTTTACAATATTATAGTTACGTATCGGGACGAATAACAAATTTGCTCTAAAAACAAATATTACAAGAATTTAAAGCTATTTCTTCATCATTTCTAGGGAAGAGAAAACCCAACAAATGGAATTCAGAACATTTCTACCCCCTCAAAAGGCATTCAAACAATGTTATACAACTGATTCTGGGTTGTTTGCCGAGGTCCACAGGTTTTTACTCCTGACGTTTCTCCTACAGCTGTAGTAAGCATTATCAAAGTCTATGAGGTAACGGACTGAATTTCAGTTGTTCTAGTAGATTATCAGAACAGAAAATTGAAATTCGTCACTAGATTTCTTTTAAACTCTACTACCTCTGAGTTCCGAGATTCCACAACTTGATAGAACCATCACTACTCCCAGAAAGACATTGGGTGCCATCTCTGGAAACGACCAAGGCTTTCACATTATCAGCATGACCTGTAAAAAAGCTCGAGAGTTAGGTATATAGTAACTAATGCAACAAAATAAACCGCGTAGAATCACTCTCCTTAAAGAACAAAATCAAGTAGAATAATAGAGACAAAAATCAAAATTGAAAATGGTTCTCTTCATACAAAAAACGACTTCTTGTGCCAAGTTCTATTTATAATAGTATAGTTATATATAGGCCGATATTTTCAATAATAAAGTTATTACGCTATAAGGTAGACACGATTAATAATAAAGCATTGGTGGAAATAGCCAATACTTAAATAAAATCCATGATAACGGAATTAAAAGAACACTTCATTGGGTGCTTTCCACAAGATAGTTCACAAAACCGACGTGTTTTACTACACAATAGCTTATTCAGGTGTGTAAGAAGTACTACTGCAGAAGAAGATTTGGTACAGTAAAATGAGGATAACGGTTTTGTAAACTGTATATCCAAAATCACCCAATGAGTGTTTTGGCAGGAAAAAAACCATTTGATAGAACATAAAATTTTTCTATCAACGTCATTTATGGAGCTATTGCTAAACATAAAGCGAGAGGTTTCACGGAACGTGTCTAACAATTCGATAGCGGTTTTCGGGTTTGCTAGGCGTGATCTGCAGGTTTTTGGGCGTAATTTTTTGTCTACAACTGCGGTAGAAGGCGATGCGACAATGGAGAAAGTGATTTTCCTTAAAGTGTTGCGTTCACTGAAAACACAGAAAAGTCGGGAATTTGCGAAATCAGTTATCAAGATTGCAATAGAAAATACATTGGCCAGAGCCGACGAGCTATTAAAAGCAGTTATATACGATACGGAAGGGTAGAAAAATACAGTGTCATCGAAAATGCTCTAGACAATGGAAATAGTTGAAAGCAATCTGAAACTGATTAAGCATGTGCATAACAAAAGGCTACTCGATGCGTGTCATAGATAGACAAAGGACCTATCACTTTTAACAGGCTATTAAGTTTATTGTTGAGAAACTAATCAGAATAATCATTAGTAATAGAGGAAGTCCATATCAGTACAAAAAACTCCGCAGGTAGTGACTGCACTATCTGATAATTTTTAAGTATATAAATGGCTAACCCTAGTTAGTTAGAAGATTTAGTATCAATTTTTTTTGCTGAAGATGCTAACCTTGTTAGCGAAACGCGCGTTTAGTGCAAATTATATCAGCTTGGTAAGGGTAGTTGATCTCTAAAAAAAGTTTTACTGAGTTGTAGACGAAGCGTCAGGCCCAAAAACCTGCAGACGACGGCTTAGAAACCTAAAAGCCTCTGCACTTTTTTTCAATGAACAACTCGATGAAGTGAGAAACAACAGACAAAATTTGCTCGGTTGTTGAAAAAACTTCAAAAATTCAAATCCTTTACAGTTCACAGACATTTCTTTTTCGAATCATATTTTCAACTTCAATTTTCTTTTTTTGTGAATTAGTATATTATAAATTCAATTAACTTTCAAGAATATTAAGGTTGAAAATGAATTTGGAATAATGTGAGGGAACTCGTTGAAAATTTGAATTTCCCTGATAGCTTACTTTATGATTACGTTATAATAAAAATGACTTCTACACCCCCATTTTGGAATGCAATGGCTACTTGTACTATATCGTTGAAAAGGAAATTTAATGTTCTATCTAAGATGTCTATATACTGGTGTTTCTAATGTTGCGATATTGTTTCAGACAAACCTGTGGACAAGGCGTGGTAGTTCATCAGTGGCCATGAGGGAGCGCTGGTAATCAAAAATTTCCGTTAATTTTCGTGATCACTCGATCAATGGAACACGCTGTTGCCAATTCTGATGTTTTTGTTAAAGGATAGAGAATTTATCGGGACTGGATATGTGAGGTTATTGAAAACACCAAAACGCGCTAAATTTGTGTTCAACTTTATGCGTTATTTATTCCATGTAGTTTGAAAATAATTTCTCATTCGGAATAAATTTGCATTGTGTTTCTACTGATCTGGATTTTTTCATAGTTTATCGACTATTATTTTGCATTATGTGGCAATATAGGACTGTCATCTCCACTGCAAGAGTGCCGGTACCTGGCGGATTTTTTGCAGTACTTCATCATCAAATTTTTCATCAAGTTGGCCATATCGGTCGTCTCATTGACAATCTTTTATATGGAGTGAAAACACCAGTATTATATAGCCACCTTAGTTCTATCAAATAGCCTCCAAAAATGTATAGGGTGACACTTAAAATTTGTACTCTGAACCACTTGCAACCAAACCGGTGGTGAGTTGCAATTGTTAATTGTTGAAAATATCAGCAGATGAGGCCAGTAGTTCTGTTCTGACTGCAAGAAACAAAGCAAAATCATGAAGCAACATAAAAGTTCACTTTCTGATTGATTTTTCTGGTACACATCATTAAAAATAATTACTCAAATTGTGGTTCGACTCATCAACAACTATTTTTTTTTTCCTATCAATAGCAAGTTTTTTTCTGTTCAAATATGAAGGGCTTGAAAAACAGAGTATTATTGTTATACTTATTGAATTAAAAAATTCATCAAATCAAGAGCACCACAAGCACAAGAATCTTGTTCAAATTAGTTTTGTTCTTTCAAAACTCAATTATGAATACGACAGAAAATAAATCTATAATGTACTTAGAACAGTAGAAGTTCAATTTAACAGGTTGCTAAGTCATAAAACTATTCTGTTCACTCTTTATTTATTTATTTTCAGAAGCATTTGAAATATTTAAGATTCAATTTGATAATAATACAAACAATGCAAAAAAACTAATTACCAGAAACGCGCACCAGGAGTGTTTTTTGTTATACTTGAATGCTCAAAGTCTCCCTGCACATTATGATGAAATTTATAATTTAACTTTAGATACAAAACCTCTCTTTGTCTGCTTATCTGAAACGCATGTAACTGACCAAATATACAGTTCAGAAATTAGTATCTCAGGATATAATAATGTAAGGGTTAATAGTGACAGTAGACATACAGGGGGGACTGTCATATATATTAGAAATGATATAAAAATCATCAATTCGCAATGTTTAGCGATGCCAAAAACATATTGGTTAGGAGCAGTTGCAGCGGTGTATGATAGAAAGCACTACTTGGTTGTGTGTTTATATAGATCTCCTAGTGGTAATTGTACAGATTTTTTAAATTTTTTTGAAAACTGGTGTGAAGAGAATTTATGTGACCAAAAAATGACAGTGGTGGTTACTGGGGATTTCAATATAGATTGGCGGAAAAGTTCCCCTGAGAGCATTAGACTGAAGAACTTGGTTACAGATATGGGATGCAAAAATATTATTACTGACATAACTCATCCTACAGAAGATGGGGGAAGTATAATAGACTTGGTAATAACCAATGAAGAATATCTTGTTAATGCAAATGTTTTGGAAATACCAAAGATATCTAGCCATAATAACATCATGGTATCTCTCTCAGAAACTTCTAACAAAACTAAACATAAAAGATTAGAAAGTAGAGGTAGGAAAATAAATTTTACTGAAATTAACATAAGACTTTCAAAAATAAAGTGGAATTATAGAAATAGTAACATAAATGCAAAATATAGAGATTTTTTCACTAAAATACAAGAGGTTTATAATGAAGTAGCCCCAAAAAGGTCTGTTAAAATTTATCCACGTTATAGAGAGTGGTATGATGAAGTGAGGGAGGCAACAAAAAACAGGGATGATAAATATAAGGAGTGGAAACAGAATAGGACAGAACAACTTAAACAGGAATACAAACAAAAAAGAAATTTGGCTGTAAAAACTATGAGGGAGAAAAAGCGCGGGTACTACGAAAGAAAAATTGAAGAAAATAAAACGAACTCAATAGAATTATGGAAAGTATTGAGCAATATTACCCCAAATAAAAATAATAAAAAGCTACCTGATAAAATTGAAATGAGTGGAATGGAAATTGCCAGTAATGATTATGACATGTCCAATAGTCTGAATAGCTTCTTTGTGGAAAGTATCAAAACCATAACAGATAATATTGATATGTCAGGACCTAATTTTCCGATAACTGTGAATCCAAATTTAGGGGTTAGATATGACAGTATGCAAAATTTCTCGTTATTAGATTGTACTGAACTGAGAAATATTGTGTTCTCGTTACAAAACAAGGGGAGTCCTGATGAAATAAATGCAGTATTCTTGAAAAATTGCTTTACCAACTTAGCAGAACCATTAATAAATCTAATCAATAGTTCATTACTAGCAGGTGAGGTGCCTGATGATCTGAAAATTTCCACAATTATACCAGTTCCGAAAAAAAGTAATTCTAACAAAGCCTCAGATCTTAGACCAATTAATATGTTGAGCTCAATCGAAAAACTACTTGAAAAAACAGTCTATAATCAGTTAGTGGATTACGTTGAGAGGAATAAGCTACTAAGTAAGTACCAGTCAGGGTTCAGAAATAAGCATAGCTGTGAAACAGCGGTTCAGTGTGTACTGGATGACTGGAAAATTAACTTGGAAAAAAATGTTAAAACAATTGCGGTATTCTTGGACCTTCAAAGAGCGTTCGAGACAGTTCACAGGGAAAGGCTATTACAAAAGTTAGAGGCACTAGGAATAAGAGGAACAGTTCTGAAATGGTTAGAGAGCTACTTGAAAAACAGAAGACAAAAATTGAAAATTAATAATGAATATTCAGATAATATAGAATGTAAACAGGGTGTACCACAGGGAAGTGTTTTGGGCCCCCTGCTATTCCTGATTTATATAAATGATATGCCAGAGGTGATAGGGAACTGTTCAGTGCATCTTTTTGCGGATGATACACTGTTATATTTTGCATGTAATGATTACATAAAACTTATAGAAACAATAAACAAAACATTGGAAGCTGTATACAGATGGTGTTGTGCCAACTATTTGAAGATTAACGTTGATAAGACCAAGTATATGGTAATAAGCACAGAAAGAGACTATAGAAATTTTTGTGAGGAAAAATATGAGGTAATACTCGGCAATGATAACGTAGAACAGGTAAACATGTTTAAGTACTTGGGAGTAAATGTTGATAGGAGATTACAGTTCAAAGAGCATGCTAACTGTATTATAAAAACAATATCATTTAAAATATATTATTTAGCTCGATGTGCCCCATACTTAACGAGATGGACAAAATTAATACTGTACAATACATTAGTCTTACCGCATTTCACGTATTGCTCTACAATCCTGTATATACTGAACCAAAATGAATTAGCACGGCTGCAGAAACTTCAAAATAGAGCCATGCGCATTATTTTAAATTGTGGAAGACTAACACCTGTAAAAGATATGTTGAAGCAATTGGAATGGTTGCCAATAAAATCTTTTCTTCTTTACCAAACCTTGACTCTAATTTTCAAAATAAGAAATAAAATTGCCCCAGCATATCTACAAGAGAAAATCAGATATAATGAACAAATCCATGGATACAATACTAGAAACAAAACCGATTTCCATATTCAACAAGTCGGATTAACAAAAACCCAAAATTCAATTTTTTTCAAAGGTCTTGACAGTTTCAACAATCTCCCACAAGACATTAAAAGCTTAACATCTCTATCTTCCTTCAAAAGGAAATTAAAATCACACCTCTCCAATCAATGAAAAAACCAGTAGCCACTATATGACCATGATTGTAACATTTTAGTTTTAATATGTATATATGTGACAAGTGATTTATTCTTTTATAGATACTATACAGTAACTGTAGTAACCCCAAATGTAAATTAGTCTATGACTACAATAAAGGATTTATAT
>JAVJAQ010005439.1:280131-294824 GCA_032362365.1 Zygogramma bicolorata
AGGCTTGGTTCCGCTTGTGCAGCGGCGTCATGCAGCCACTGCTTGCAGCCGCTGCTGCAGCGGTCGCAGGGACTGATATCCGTGCGTCCTTATGGCATTGGTTCTACAAGCGCGTCGGTCGCATCGCATCGCATGCGACGGCTGCATCGACTGCTAGGGGGACCAGTCTGGACGCAGCGGTCGAGCAGTCGTTGTACCCGAACACGTGGTTTTGAGTATTTTATTGTTTAATTCTCGTGTTTTGCATTGAGAAAAAAAAGATGATTGGTGATAAACACTTCTCCCGTGATGAAGAAATGGCACTGATTGAATTGGTGTCATTTCACAAATTTTTGTATGGCAATAGCATCGTCTTCTTCTTCGTCAAACGAATAAAGGGCTAATAATCAGGGTTGGGCTGATTAAAATCAATTGATTAAAATCTCGATTAAAATCATGATTTGAATCGCTTTATTTTTGAAATTATAATCATGATTTAAATCAATTTTTGTTTTTTTTATTCAGAACTAGATAACAACATAATATAAAAGTTTTCTCGAAGATCAAAAGAATTATTTGCTTTAAGCAAAAACAACAAAAAACAAGTACATAATTCCAAATTCTCAAACTAAACGTAACAACTAAATTTTATTACTGTATATTTTCAGTCTATTCATTTGCGTTATACAATTTAAACAAAAACACGAGTTTTCCTCCCTTTTCTATGCCTGATCTGTTTCTAATATCCGAGTATACAACTAGCGAAATGCGTGAAATTGTTGGGCAACGTTAATTTATAGGTTGAGAAGGAAAACAAGCCTCGACAGGAATATTCTTGCAAAAGGCACAAAAAACGCGTTCGTGTTCGTGCCTCACTCGGCACTGTATAGCGAGTGTATAGGACAGAAGGAAAACAAATCGCGACAAGAATTTTCTTGCAAGAAGCGCGACAAATTCGTTGTCACAAGTTTTTGAGCTGCAAATTGTATTAAAATTTTTAGACTTATACATTAAAATAATCAACAATAATTTCAAAGAACCAAAATGTTCAACTTTTATATTCAAATTTAAAAAATCAAGAAAATCAAATGAATCGTGATTGAAAAAAAAAACAAAGATTTTTGAATTTTTAATAAAAATCAGATTTTGCCCCACCCTGCTAATAATGCACCACGATTAATCATTTCATCATGAAAGCTCAAAATGAACTGACTAGACTAGCCCGAGTCTGCCCGAGTTTTTAAAAACGCTTGCGTCTTGCGTTTCCACTGCACAAGGTGAACCACTTCCTACTAAGCAGCCAAACGCAGCAGCGGCTGCAAGCAGTGGCTGCATGCGTCCGCTGCACAAGCGGAAGCAAGCCTTTAGCCGTTCGTCCCATAGCGCGGCCCTTGTGAAAACAGCAGATATCAGAGCTTCGACATCCATTTTTCTAATAATAATCACGCAAAAATCTACGTCCGCCTCTGACAACAAGAGACCAAGAATTGAAAATTCATTCCGGTAAAATTGCCGGTGCCTATTTATGTTTGTAACAAGTTCCGACACGCTTGGCTATGTCCACTCGTATTCAAAAGTGATTATTACACCAAATTTAAAAGTAATGACACGGTTAGGCCACTTTTAATGTTAATAAATGTATGAACCGGTATAAAGTCGTACTGTCCTGTAAAATTATACTTTCGTTTCTAGTATCAAAAATATCTATCACACGAGCTCATTATGATGAGCGGGCCAATCCGCGGGCAAACATTTCCACCCGTGTGTAGCGTTTTCGGTGGCCCGACCGGCACTCTGTGGAGAGATCCGCGATCTTTCAGCTAGTTTGATATTTCGGACCGACCAGCGCATTTTGGAGGGAAATTTATTGCCTTTTCACGCCACCGCTGCATGATATTTTCACGGGAATTAATTTCTCTGTTGCCAAAAACGTAACGTTACAGCTAGTATTGCTGATATTGCTTTCCACATAACAGAGTCACTTCTTTCAATCGAAGGCCTGACTTTATTCAACAGAACTAAGAACAGATTTTCGTCCATCCTCAGGAAGTTTCAGAAAAATACAAAAAATACTAATTCATCTGAGAAAAACTTGAAAAAATACTTATCATCTTGAACTTCATTAACTTTTTTGTCTTTACCATTTTATTATATCTTACTCATGACTATATCGTGTATAAGTGATTTTCTTTTTGGTTTTGTTAATGAAACATTGAATTCAACTGCTTGAAATAAAGATGTTTCCTATTATAAATATATATTATGTTATTTCTTGAGAGCAATAAGCGTTGAGTTTTTAGGAGATTCATATGCGACCACTCACTTCGTTTCAATAACCACTTTTTAGTTCATAGTGCCAATTTTTGCGTTTCGAAATTTTAGAAATGGCAATGATTGTTGCAGCAATTTGGCGTTTTCTTTGGGAATCCATGGCCATGGACCGCCATCAATAGACTGTGCGTGTGTAGACGAATTTTATGGCGGGCAAGGTCGCGGATAATATCTGCGGATCGGCCCGCTCATCACGATGAGCTCGTGTGTAGGTGGTTTTGAATGAATTATCGGCGCTTATAATAGGCGCGTGCTACCAGTAAGCAGGAAACCTGCTTTCTTTGTGTGTGTATACTAAGAGCAGTGAGCTACGCTGACCTTCGAACATTTCCCATATTATCCGCAATTTATATTCCATAAAAATTGGGAAAAATAATTATCAGCTTTGTAGAGATGTGTAAAGTTGCTGTCGCCGCCTTAGTATATTCCTACCCTGTTAACTTCATTGATAGGTTGGAATGGAACCGTTTGCATTCAGTTACCCGAACAGTGAACTGGCGATTATTGCCCTAATTGCTTGGTTCGTCAACCAAATTTGTATCAGCGGGAGTTTGAAATTTTGGATTCTCAAACGAATTGTTGGTTCATTTTGTTCTAAATGCAATGTGAATGATAGCTGTACGAAAATATAATTAATGGTTCAACACATTTCGGTGTACTTTTTCATTCAACTCTCTAATTCTTCTTTTTCGAAGTCTCCCGTGAGCTAAAGGGGGCAGTTGTCCCATTAGCTTTAGGTATATGAACAGCAATTCGCTGCAGATGCCTATATAGGATTTTTCGTATTTTCACTCACTGTGGATATGGCATATTGTTGGGTCCTACACAATCAGGGCTGTCCAAGAGCGCATCTCCCCACAAGTATTTCAGTCCACCACTTCCTTCGCATTGTGTATTCAATTTCGCTATTGTCGAATTGATTATTGAGTATAATATCGTCGTGATCTGAAATGAGAAAATAAATTGAAAATATCAAATAAATATAAAAACCAACGTTATGGAGCCTAGCTCTAGTTTTAGTAATAGTTGATGTATATTCTTAAGAGCATCATGTCAAGAGAAAAAATAACTGCCTCAGTGGATGATCTGAGAACTGCGCTAAATCCGACTCCTAGTAATGATATCGTAACGGAGAATTATGAGGTGAATACGAGAATTGAGGAGACTGGCTAACGCCAAATAGTTCGTAAGATACTCTATCAATCTCAAATTGTTATGCCATCGAATATATAATCCAACAGATATTTCTTTCATCTACTTCGCAATCAGCCCGTTGATGAAAATCAAGGAAAGAAATTGATACTGATTCGATTTCTTCTCCAGACAATGCTAACTTGGTTAGCGAAACAGGTGTCGTGGTATTTTGAATTTCGTGTAATAGTCATCGCGCTCTATTGCGCTCTTTTATCTCTACTTTCACACCAAAGGTTCTCACAACAAGTGAACTACCCCAATGCAGAAAAGGCCAAGAAATATTCGTCAAGTTCCAGTAATATATTCAGACTATCTACGAGTGTTTTGTCAGGACACTGACAGTTACATCAAAATTTCTTCAGAATGAAGTAACTCGAATCAGAACTTTGCAGGAGCAGTGAACAATGAAAGCGTAGAGCATGTCGTATATCTGGGTGCCCTTCATTATCATCAAAAATATTCCTTTTCACAGAGTACCGACTCATCATTGTCGAAATAAGGACCGGCTTCAAAGGTTGGGTTCAAACTGCAGATTTTAGAACATTTTTTTTTTAATTAGGAAGAAGAATCTGACATAATAGCCTATAACTTCGAAGTGGTCGCCATCTATATATTTTTTTGAACTAACCAAAAGGTTAACAACAAATATAAATTCTTTGGAGTCTTAGGATGGATTCAGACATATCCGAAATCCGATCGTACGACGATCCAATAGCTTCCTGATTGGTCTAAATTTGAATTTAGACCAATCAGAAAGCTATCGGATCGTTGTACGATCGGATTTCGGATCTGTCTGAATCCAGCCTTATGTGTGCTGGATTTGAATTATTATTTTGGAAATATATTACTTAATACACTACAGAAGTGCGAAGAGCGAAATAGATGTGAAGTGTTGCTGTGGTTCGCAAACCAAAATGCAGCAAATTTATTGAAGTATTCCTACAAAATCGAGAAAAATGTGCTCGGTGCCCCAGTGCTCATCATATAATACTACTACTATTTCACTACATGAATTCCCTATTGACGACAAAAAGCTATGCCTAAGGTGGAAAAATACATTGAAAATTAGTAAACCAATAACCAAAAATGTTTCTGAGTAGCCTCCACTTTCTAGAGGATTATTATTGTATACCAGGTACCAAATACATATATCATAGTATTGAAGGTGGATTTACTTATTAAACGTTGCATAACTAAGTGGATAAGATAACTCAAATTCAGGAGTACCCAACTTATTTCTTGAGCTTTTTTCTAGAACATGAGGTTTCTTCAAAAAACTCAGTAATATATCTCATGCATCATACAAAGTACAAGTATAGAAATAGTAAAAATAAAGCATTTGTTTCAAGCACTTATCGATTACATTTTTTATGAAATCTAATGCAAAAATTTCATCAAAATCAACTTTTACTTCTACATATTTTGGAAATGACATTATCTATGTATTAACATAATGTAAGGGGTTGTGTTGCAATCATATGTTTGGAGAACCCAGATAAACTCGATTCACAGAACCATTGGCAGGTCCATCCCTCATCAGCCAACAATATATTAATTTCGTGTGGATACTCTACTAAAGCCGATGTTTGCAAATATAACCCCCTCTTTTTTGTGGTTATTTTCTTTCAGTCCACATGCAACGATATGCCTTGCTCTGAAGACAGTTTTCCCCTCTTTCAACCGTCTAATCTGTCTCACGTAATCCAGAATACTACATAGCTCCATTTCTATCGCGGGTATTTCAGTCTGGATCGTAGATAGGTGAAGTAGTTACAAATTATAACACTCACGAGTAAAATTAGACTGTAATAATTGCCAAACTCGTATCTATCTCAGAACACAAAGCAACTCAAGACGTTTCAATGGTATTTATCAATCAGCAAGTCCTCAAGAATGCAAAACGTGAATTATTAATACCATTACATCTAATAAATTCAATAGTCACACACAGAGATGTGTTTTATATCATGGTCCAAAATTATTCAATCTTCTACCAGCCAATATAAGAAATATTTCCAATATCAATAAGTTCAAAAAGTCAATCACTACATTCATTATGTTCAATACCGAGCTTCACGACCTATTTGAGTAAACAGTTACGACTCATCATTCTCAATATTCATTCATATTGAATATTTTTATAAATTCATCAATAGAAATGTATGTGTATGGATTTGAGATAGTCAAATAACATAAACTGCCAATGTTGATTACCGGTTATAATTGCACGAGTGCATAAAAATTACCGATAATTTTGCAAGAAAGCGTGATATCAAAAAATTGCCAGTTTATTTTCATATTTTGGCGAAAGTGCCTGAGTCCGAAGGACAAGGGCTCTTTCACAAAATATGAAAATAACCGAATGCAATTTGTATAAGATATCACGCTTGAATGCAAAATTATCTGGTCATTTTTATGCACGAATGTAATTCATTGGAATATTTCACAAATAAAGAAATTCTCAAGGAAATGTTATTCTTTGTTTTTTTATACTTTCCTCTATAGATTGTATGGAGTACTCACCTAAACGCGAAATGTTTTTCTATTTTTGAAGTCTATCTGACATTTGTTTGTGTTGTTTACTGACGTCTAGCGATACGGTTTCAAAAGTGTTGTTATGGTGACTTGATACAATGCAATAACCTCTGTAAGTTTTCGATAATTGCATTGCTCTTATGGGACATTTCATATATGAGGGAAATATTCATTAAAATGTCACTCATCATTAAATAATACCCTGAGAGGTGGATGGAAAGCACAACACAAGTACTAGCTACTTAGGTGCATCCATCCTCATGCAAAGGGTAACAAAACTGCATGTTTATAATCAACTGTACTTGAACCAATTGATACTCAATAAAAACTTCAAACTCCAATAGCTCACTTGTTTTTCACTCCAAAGTGAAGCCATCTTGGATTTAACAGGGAAATCTCGCTGTTGTCTATTTTTGCCTATTTCCATGCATTTTTTGTCGAATCCGTAGTTGAAACACTCCATATATAAACTGAACCTTCAGACCCGGTTTCACCAACGCCACTTTAACTGTGATTCCTTTCTACGAGCTATTTCAATCTCGATAGACGTTTCCTTGCGTTTCACCGTTAAAATAGCTCGATTATCATCCTGCGATTAGGAAATCCAGTTAAAGAGAAACGACCGTTTGGCAACATTGTGTACACGTGAAGTCGAGACCAATCAAAACCTATACATGTATACAGTAAGTAGGCACTCCAGAAACATCATACATACAACTAACAAAAAAATATTCGAAATATTCGATGGGCATACTCGAAGACTGGCGTTAAATCAAATCATCTGTCGAACAATTCGTTCAGGCCAGTCTCAAATCTACCTACACAGTAGGTTTTGGCTGGTACCTTGTAATGCTGAGCATTTTTAAGTGAACTCAATAGAAGCATTCGCACCCTGTATATGAAAGCTTCATATACAATGTATCAAACGCATGGGAATTTCATTTGAGAATTCCTCTCACGAACCACCCAATGAAAGAAGTCTTTGTTTTAGTCTAGACGAGATATGAGATGATAGACAAAACATCGCCTTCGCTTGGGATCAGCCGACGCTGTGGGCGGCAGTATCGAAAATGCATTATTGCAAAAATTAAGTTGGCTGGAATTGCGGACGAAAACGTCTCGAAAAGGAGTTGAACGTAGGTCGCGCTAGAAGGAAGATCAAGAGGTCTCCGCGAGGGGGAATCGCGCGTTGAGCGCGGGAGGGATTCGTAGTCCCTCCCTAAATCATGGGGTCGCGTCTCAAGTCACGGGGGTAGAAGTTAATTACAATCAGGAAGAATCGGGAAAATAAATAACGTCAAATTGATTCGTGTGCAAAGTGCCATATCTTGGAATACCAAAAAACCTTTGGAATGGAATGGAAACAGCCATGCAAGATAGACAGAAGACTTGGTACCTATTTCAATTTTGATGTGTGTTAACGTAAATAACCATTTTATTCACTTTTGGGAAGAGAAAGCCATCATTAATTCTATATCTGTTGTTTAAATCATAAGTTGAGAAATCTTTCTGACTCTCTCTGACATCGAGTAGCTATTAAGATTGGCTCTAGGGCGGCCTATAATATACAACTAGCCAGTAGGGCAAATTTAGAGGCATTTATAGATATAAGTACATCAGATTTTTGTGTTCTGAGTACACATTCTTCTGTTTGTGGAATTTTCATTTTTCTTATGCATAGAGAAGACCACTGCCGATCTCAATTCATTTTTCAATATTTTGATTAAATTAAATAGTACGGTAAATGTTATTTTTTCGTCATAAATTGTTTTCAATGCATATTTCTTTTGTTATATATTTTTTTTTATCTATTTTGTAAGGTCCTATTTTCATTTCGTTGCTAATATATTGCCTAAAGTTATCAGAGGATTTCATTTCCTACAAGCCGCCCTATCTTCAGATTTCAGAGTATACGAGGAAGCAGAAATTGAACCCTAGGTTTCTCATTAAAGACCCTTTCTTCGTGCAAAGGGCCGAATTCATGTTCCTTTCGGATATTGCCTTAACATCCAAAATTTGACGACGAGAAATCTACGTCTGGTGACAGCTGCTGCCATTAACGAAAATAATAATCTTTTGCCATTATTACAACAAGTAACGTGCGGAGGAATTGTTATCTGTTTTGATTTCGTTTTTGTGGACACGAGGTTCATGTAAAGCAAAGGAAAATATAAGGAAGTTCATACAGAATAACAATAACTCTCGCAGCCGTGATCTAGAAATGTTGATAGGTAAATGATAATGTTAGAATAATACAAAAATAATACCCTTTCAGCAATTACCACACTAGTAACAGAGCGGAGGGATTGTAAATTGTAAAGTTATCTATTCTGTAAACATAAACTGATACAGATAGGTTGAAATAGAGGTTAGAAAGAAAATATTGAGGGATTATTGTGGGTACCTAGAAGAGAAATAAAAAATAAAACAACAATTACAAACCCTCCCGTTCGTTACAACCTGTCAGAAAACAACTACTCCCCTGGCTAACACCACGAAGGGTATTGAATTATATCCGACCGGTGCCAGTGCAGGTTTCTTCACAGAAAAAAATCCTGCATTTGATTTTGGCGATACAAATGAATTGATTTTCAATTATAGGGACGGACACACTTGCAGACCGGTTTCGGGCTATTTGGCCACTCGTCAGTGCCATCATCAACATAAAGTCGATCATTTCCCATAATTGAAAAACCTTTACAGTATCAAGCCCAGACCAAAGCTGATGTGAACAACACGAAGTCATTGCGCCAACTACCTATGGACGATTTTTTTTTGTTTCTTCTCCAAATCAGAAAATAGAAATAACTTCTACGAAAGAAGTAAAATTAAAAAATATATATATAAACACTCTCTGTTGATATATACGTGTATATCATTCAAAGACGTTCGATTCATTCTTATTCAGTACTCAGTGATGCATGAAGTAGGTAACTGTTTCAAGCTAATTCCATTTCAAATAACTGACTGGCATATGTTGACTAATAATAATGAAAACCGGACGTTGTTTACAATAATAACGAGCATTTGGTTAACGACAAAGAGCATTATTCGCCAGATTAATACGGAATAGGTACAATGGGGTTATGAGGCTCTGAATTGGCCATTGATCTACATGTTCATTCAGTCTTCAGATTTATCTGTGCAGTATATGAATTACCTTCCTGAACATATCCAAACTTCACATTCATTACATTCTAAACCAAATAACAGAAACTACTGCCGGGTAAGTGATCACTAGCCCCAAGAAGCTTGAGTTCTGAGCAAACGTAACTTACTGAGAATAACGTTGGCATGCTGGTTCGGCACCAAAACATTCATTGCGGCTTCTCGATTCTATTCAGAGAAGGGCAATCCGTCTTGTTGGTGATTCTTCGCTCAGAGACTCGCTCACTTCATTGGAACATCGTAGAAGAGTTGGAGACCTGTCTCTCTTCTATAGATATTTTCACGGTCGGTGCTCTTCTGAATTGTTATCAATCGTTCCACCCTTGGCAATATCTACACGGATTACTCGATGCGTACGGAATTCTCACCCCTTTGTTGTGAATTTGGAGACCTGTCGAACCTCTCTTGCTCAGGGATCTTTTTTCAATAGAACCGCTGAGCTTTGGAACTCCTTACCGAAAGAGGTCTTTCGTGAGGCTTATAAACTTCAAAAATTTTAAGTGAATGTTAATTCGTATCTCCTGTCCCTTGATTCAGGCGATGTTCTTTGAACATTACGGGGATTCCTTTTCGTGGGAATTTGCATATAAAAAAAAACAGTTCCGAGAATAGCGTTTATCAGGTAACAACGAGAACACCTATAATCAGAACTACCAGTCTCACAGAATAGTCCGGGTGGAGCCTGCAGAGTTCGTATTTCATACGAATGCCATGGAAAATAATGAAACACTCGTGAAGCCGCGTAATGGATATTGGCCGAGACTGCACTAGAAGACAGCAAATGCATCAAAGTCTCAGGCGCCTGACGGCAGGCTCCGCAGGGCAGGGACCTCTATACCCATCACTCGGCTCCGGTAGACAGGGGTGTTGAAGACACCGTCTTGGCACGCAATGATGAACCCTCCCGCATGGTCCTCGATGTTCTGGAAGGAGACCATGCATGGGCTTGTCTTTATGCAGCTAGAGTATTTTAGCAACTCTCTGCAGCTCTCATGTGAGCTTTTCTCCGAACGGGCTTCAACTTGGACGATGTGGGATGCATGCTTCTGTGCATATGCATCGTTTTAAGAGTATTCACGTCGAGCTGCCGCAACTTTTTTTGAGTACATTTGACTACTTCAAGGGAGTAGAGTAGAACCGGAATAGCAAGTCAGAAACTTTGTCTTGCTCGACAGCTCTGAAGACCAGATCTGCAGCAATTTCTGCCAATACTTGCCACGGAGAGCATTCACCGAATCCACCTCTTGGGTATGGCGTTGTTCCACACCCAGCCCTAATCACACAGCTTATCCATTGGATATCCAATGAATATCTTATCCATGCAATGGTGCCAAAGGTTATAACCAATCATAAACAATTTTTTTTTACAGGAGAATTCGAGCTGTGTTGAAATACTCCATAGTCCATTACATTTACGGTTTTCCTCTTTTTTTTCCTTACTCTGTGTTTTTTTGCATCATGGTAGTATTTTTAAAAATTGGAATTGGATATAGCATTAACATAATTGCTCTCCATTGACAATGAACAAAAAATTTATCAATAGAGCTTATTCATATATTTTCCAGTTCAGTGTTTCATTTTCACAGAGTTTTCTAGTTTGGTTTGTTTTCACAGAGTTTCCTAATTTGGATAATTGTTAGTCATGTCATGAGATTCCGAATTTCTCTCATACTTCGCTGTTTCTAGTTCTCGTCTCACCCCTTCCTGAATGTGCTCATTTTAAAAATGATTCATAATTGATCATTTGAAAGTGACCCAATTGATGAATAGATGTAATAATACCGCATCCACCTATACATTAGCATCTCCCTCAAATAGATTTTCTACCTAAGGATTGAGAATGCCAAAAGGTACTTGGAAAATTTTTATTATTTGTTCCAGTTACGAATAAATTCTACAGGGTCTATTCCACTTACATGCTTGATGGAACCTAGGTGTATTTTTCAGAATTTCTGAAGGATTTTTTTGTTGTAGATTTGGACAAATATTTCCGAAAGAAGGAATCATGGGATGATGATTAATATTTGTTTCATTATTACCAAAAAGACTGGCACGTTCAGTGCCTATGTGGGTGGCTGGTGCAATTCCAGTACCACTTTTTTGAAAATTATCAAATGGAAAATACACAAAATTATCGATTTGATTTGGAAGAGTACTATTTCTTTATGCCATCCAAAACTGATGGAATCATGTTAACATTTCTCTAGTTCACAATTGGAACATTAATATTGGCAAAAATGGAAAAAGTGCTTTCATGATCGATTATCAAGTTTGAATGAATATTTGAAACACTTGTTGGAAATAGTCCTATGTTTCGTTCCAGTTATAAATTTTGTATACCGTAAATATATAGGTGACGAATGTTTCCATAGAAAATTATTATTATAAAAAAAAGAGATTTTTGTAAAAAAAGTTATCGAATTGTCAATTAAAGTTTTTACTTCACGATTCACAAGTTTCCCATATTTATATTAGCAAACTATATCAAAAACAACATTTTGGCGACCGTGACAGGACTAATATGGAAAACGTTAATAAGTTACGAAACCAGATAAGAGCCCATTTTTTGGAAATCTGTGAAGAAGTCGATAACAATCTATCTCATGAGCGAGACATTGCTGCTATCCACGATTTGTTACAAGAACTGGAATATGTGAGTTCGAGGCTATTTAGAATAGATGAAAACGCCGAGAATTTACTATTTTCAACAAATGCTGATGAAGAGGCTTTTGCAACGGAGTATAAGGAAGTACGCAAATATAGAAGAGACTTCATCAAATAAAAGTGTGAAACTACAACGAAAAATGATAAATCGCTTCAAGACCAAGCCAGCACATTTAGCGAGAAGATGAAACGAAAATTCAAACTTCCAAAACTGGAGCAGAAAAAGTTTGATGGGAACGTCATAAATTGGTTGGGTTTCTGGGGCCAGTTCAAAAAGATTCACGGGGAGACGACGAGATTGATGCAGACGATAAATTCCAGTACCTACTGCAGTCCATGGAATTAGGTTCACCAGCACGAGAACTCGTAGAAAGCTTTCCACCATCGGGAAAGAGTTATGAAAACGCAGTTAGCCAGTTAAAGACCAGGTTCGCCAGAGACGAATACCTCATTGAAGTGTACGTAAGAGAATTGCTCAAACTAGTCCTCACACAAGCAACAAGGAATGATACAGGTATGAGCTTGAGAACTCTATATGATAAGTTAGAGACCCAATTGAGATCATTAGAGACATTAGCAGTGACAAAGGAAAAATATGCCGCTATGCTTTTTTCTTTAGTGGAATCTTCTATTCCAGCAGAATTATTAAAAGTATGGCAAAGACATTACCTTTCTAGAAATCAGTCTCTTTCAGCTATTTTGCACATAATCCACAACTTATTGAAACTGATACATTGTCTTTATTACTAGAGTTTCTGAAGAATGAAGTTGAATCCGAAGAGAGAATAAATCTAGCTCAGTCATCGTTCAATCTCAAAGAGAAGTCAACTAAAGCAAGTACCAGTAGAGAAATGAAGCACTCGAATCAAACAAGAGGTGAGAATTCCGACAGATATCAGCAGCAGAAGGACTCAGAATTGTATACCGCAGCAGCTCTGCACGTAACACCCAGTAAAGAGGGTATTGAAAACTGGTAAGCACGTTCCAATCTGTACCTTTTGCGGTAATTTGCATTGCAGTCAAGACTGTTTGAAAGCTCATAAATTATCATTGGATGAGCGAAAAACATGCATAAGCTTTGTTCGCGGGTATGATTCTGAACTAGTTCAGGGACTATTCGCATGCGCAGTCTGAAAAACAGCGTTCGCGGATCACATAGTTCAGAATTTTTGGTAACCGTTCCGTGTTCGCGGATCACATCGAATCTTTTCATTACTCATTCGGAATCGGTTTTAGCAATCCTAGGATTTTGATTAGGACGGAAAGTTCGGTTCTTCGATATTTCGAAGCAGCAAACAAAAAGCAAAACTATAACCTATCTTTACAGCATTATTATAAAGTTACTATTTTATAGTATGAAGTTTGTCTATTAGTGGTTATTCGTTTCTATGTACCATATCGGACCATTTATCGTCTAGTGATGGGTATGGAAAATTTGCTAAAACTTATTGAAGTTCCCAAAAGTAATGCTACTTCGAAGAACTATTGCCACAGTTCAGTGATGATCTATATGTAGAGCATTTTCGATTAACTCGAGAAATGACCGAAGAGTTATCAAATCGATATGCTAGGTCTGATCATTAAAAATGGCAGAAAGGGCATTCTGAGAATCAATCTATAACAGTTTTCTTGAGGTTTGCTGCAAAGGGAGCAACTACATTCTATAGGTTCCTTGAGAGTGTCCATACCTTAAAGAGACCTCTAACACTTCCTAAAGACAAGGAGAGTGTTATTTATAATTCTATAGGTACATATTTGAATTTCATTTTTTCAATTCGACAAAGAGGAATATTGAAATGCTGAATATGAATTTATCTGATGGCATTTCATAATGACAACGTTATGTCACTCAATTTTGATGACATAAGGAAGCTCATTATGGTACTAAGTACCATAATGAAATTCTATAAGGAAAACATGTAATGGTTTGATCAAAAAAGTTTATTCAAATGTATTGATATAAATGCCATCAGATAAAATTTTGTATGTAATACGAATCATAAACAATCATTATGGCACACGCCGTGTTATAACATTCACGACTTGTACCATAATGATCGTCTTTATGATCCTTATTACATAAATAACTATTATTGAACAACATTCGAGCACAAAATGGCATTCGTAGTACAAATATCAAACAAGAATAAACTCGAGAAGAATAACAACTAAAACTTTTTTTTATCTTAGAATACTTTCTATAATTTCTCGGCGTATTCAAACACTCCTGCCCCTGGCTGTGAGTTTGGAGTTCTTCTTATAATTCCTTTCAAGTACTTTCCATTTTGCAGTTTGCTCCAGTTATTTCAGTTTTGGTGATGCGTTTCATTTCTTTCTCAATTTCTTCGAACATTTTCTTCAAGTTTTTCATTCTCATTGAACCTCCCTGCTCTCGGTATTTTTGACACAGTTCTAGGAATATTGAAGTATTTTGGTGTGTCCATTCATGACTCTCCTCCTCAGAGTTTGTTGGAAAGACCAAGCATTCGGCCATTACGTCCAAAAATATAAGTATAATTAATAAATGCAAAACATTACTGTTTAATATTACCTCTTTCAGTATCACTAATTTTCTTAGTGGCCAAAATACACGAACTTTAGGTCAGGTAAGAAGTTAAAACTGTTAGAAGACTTGCCCCTTGCCCGAGACAGTATGACAGATGACCCTGATGACAGTTCAAAATCGCTGAATTCGTTCGCGGTAAAATAAAATCCTGAACAAGTTCGTAATCGGGCATGCGCTCTACGACAATCCTCCATTAGTTCTGGCCTGGTTCATAATCGGTTCCATAAATCCGAATGTGATCCGCGAACAAAGCTAT